>JAKOPK010000692.1:0-11243 GCA_024195185.1 Coniferiporia weirii
ACTTTCTAACTCGCTAGTTACACAATTGCAATCTGTTAACACTTGATTAGATCCCTCACCGGGTCAAATCTAACAACACCCTTGATTGCACTGAGTATATTTGCTCGGGTTGCAATGTCTCTGCTCCAGGCCACTGCTACCACAACTGCCCCAACCACCCCTCTCACCAACCACTCCCCATCCAACCATCACTGACGTCACCAATTCCATCCTCCTCGTCAACTGGCATGCCTCTTCCCCCCTATGCCCAAACTGTCCCAGTCCCTACCCAGCAACTCCCACCAACCAACTCGCACTGGGGATTGGATGGATGACGATGGAGTGTGTACATCGACGACAACCACCAACCAGTATGGTGACCCTGACCCACCACAGCAGCCATCTGGTTACGCACGGACTTCGGTGGACCCACATTCATGCAGGAAGTTGAAGAAATGGATGAAGATGAGAACAACCCAGAGGCCCAAGACCATTCCAACTAGGATGGCAACTCAGTCTGCAATGACCCTAAACTACTACTCCTGGGCATGACCTTAAAAGGCCCAACTAGTGCACTTTTCTTTTTTTTTGTCCTTTTTGCGCCCACTTCTCTCCTCTACCACACCCACTTTTGTCTCCCATTTTATCGCCAGACTCGTATCAGCAGTGTGTACCCCTCATACCTGCCATCCCAACTGCTTGGCTCTATTGGCCTTTATTTGGCCCTATTGGGATTCTATGACTCACAGATTACATGATGAAAGGACCCCTATAACCCATTCCTCAACCCTTCTCATTTGTTAGTTTATATGGGTTCGAGCTAGGTATGGCAATGGATTTGCGATCACATCAATACATCCCCCCATGTCATTGTGTACTACACCTACTGACCTGCACTTTGATATGGAGTCCCGCATTGTCTTATTGTATAGCCGTTTAATTCTTTTTCTTCTCTCCTTCCCCTCTCCTAAACATGTTTCGATTCTCCACATTCCCCTTCCTTTCACCCTGCACTTGCTATCTTTTCCTCCAAGCCCTTAAGGTCATCATTTTTCTTCACCCAACTCTGCACCCCTCATTTCTCCTTTTCTCTTATAGTGACAAATTCAGTGATCTGTTGAAGCTAATGGAGAGGCAGTGTTACATTTTTCCTTGCACTCTCCACTGAACCCCTAACCCCACATGCTTCCAGTATGTTCCATGCCCTCATCGCACTTACTGATCATGTACCATGCTCAGTCACCCCTTCCCTGTGCTTCCACCATGTTCTACTGCATTTCACTGGACTCTCCTTCCACTCAGTTCTACCCTCTTCCATAGGTCTATATAAGCTGTACTTTGTCAAGCATGTAGCCTTAAGCTTATGCTCTTTGTTCTTACAAGCTCATTTGCTCACCACCAAGTCCTGCATGCTCTCCATCGTAACCCAACTCTTCTACAACACACCCGCTGTATGCACCTCACCAAGTACCTCATTGTCACCATCTTCATCACTCACCTCATCCTTGTTAACCATCTTCATCGCTCACCTCATCCTTGTCAACCATCATCTTCAGCTCCGATGAATCCTAAACCCTGACTTCCCTCAGACACCTTGAGCTTAACAGATACCAGAGGTGGTGGTGGGTGTTGATGTAGAGGGTGGGTCTGCTGGCAAGGTCTGAGTTTGGGCATGTCTGTGGGAGGGGCATTTGGTAGGAGGAGTGGTCATGTATGTTGGTTGCTGAGGAGTGTTCTACAGATTTTTGAAGGTTTTATATGCCTTGAGAGTGTCAGTGGCATGTGATAATGCTGTCTTGGGTAGCCATTGGTTTTCAGAAGAGGGGTAACCAGTCCATTTGACTAAGAATCAGCGTCAGTTTCCATTCCCTTTGTGAGAGATGATGGCTTCGATTTCAAATTCTTGGTGCCCTTCAATTTGATCAGGTGGTGGTTGAGTGAATGGGGGTCTGTGTGTATCGGTTTCTGTGTAAGCAGATAAGAGGGAGGCATGGAATACGGGGCGGATTTTCCATGCAGGTGGTAGGCTGAGTTGGTAATTGAGAGGGGATAGTACCTGGGTGATGGGGAATGGGCCTTCCCGTTTAGGGGCTAATTTGCGGGATCTATTGGGAAAGTGCAAATTCGTGGCTTCTAGCCAAACTTTATCTCCTAGTTTGAATGGGTGAAAGCCACAAGATCCATGTCACGCCATATGGGCTCATGCTAGGTCATGCATGGCAAGGGCTTCCTTCCATATAGAGGAGAGGAGTTGAAGGCACTGTGAGAGAGAGGGGATGTCGGTGTCTTCTATTACCAGAGGGATCAGGATTGGGTCATATCCGAGGATAATGTTGAATGGTGATGTTTTGGTGACTGAATGGGTTTGGATGTTGTGTGAGAATTCAAGGTCGGTGAGTGAGTCAGCCCAAGTATGTGGTGAGGTCCTGCAGTAGATTCGAAGGTAGGCTTCAACTTCTTGGTTTGTTTGCTCAGTTTGTCTGTTGGTTTGGGGGTGGTATGCCATGGAAAGTTTGGATTTAATGCCGAGGCATTTGCATATGGTTTGGAATACCTGGGATGCAAATTGGGGGCCGTGGTCAGAAATGATGTGGTGGGGAAGTCCAAATCAGTGGTAGACATTGTCGTGGTAGAGTTTGGCCATTCTGGGTGCGTCAAGGGTCTTGGTGCATGGGATGAGAACAATTCCTTTTGAGGAGTCATGATCGACAATGACCATGATGGAGTCATAGTTGTTGGATGGGGGTAGGTCGGTAATGAAGTCCATTGAGACTGACTGAAAAGGAAGCATGGTGGGGTCGGCAGTGATTGGTAAGAGGGGTGGTTTAGTAGGATGAGTGTTGATTTTCATTTGTTGGCATAATGCACATCCTCCTATGTAGTTTTTTACAAATACCGTAAGGCCTGGCCACCAATAGTGTTGATGAATGAGTTGGGAAGTTTTGAAAAGTCCAGGGTGGCCAAATGAGGGAAGATTGTGGAACATTTGAAGGATTTCTTGTTTAATGTCCATGTTATTAGGGATATAGACTCTTTTTTGGTATTGGAGAAGTTCAGAGTCTGTGGTCCAGTCATCTAGTGAAAAGTGGAAAGGTGATGGTATTTTAAGTAGTTTAGCATTGAGGATGGTAGATGTGAATGTGTTGTGTGTTTGAGCCTCTTTAATTCGTGTGTAGAGATCGACATTGATTTTACTGATGAAGAGGGTATTGGGTAGCATAGTATGTTCCTCATCTGGTTCCTCGCCATGGTCGGCCTGGCGAGATAGGGCATCTGCTCCAGGGATGGAGGTGCCGGGTTGGTGGGTAATAGAGTAGTCGAATTGTGAGAGGTAGAGGTTCCAACGGGATTGGTGAGGTGTTAGGTGATGGTCAGATCGAAAGTAAGATAAATTTTTATGGTCACACCAGATAATCATGGTGTGAGGGTTGCTGAGTAGGTAGTGGTGCCAAGCTTCTAAGCTGCAGATTATGCCAAGAAGTTTGTGATCATAGACTTTGTAGTGTTGTTGGGCTGGACCGAAGGTCTGGGAGATAAAGCCACAGGGTTGGAGGTCTCTGTTTGAGTTGGTTTGGTAGAGAACTGCACCGGATGCAACTTTGGAGGCGTCTGTTTCTAAGATGAATGGTTTGGAAGGGTCGGGGATGAGTAGAGCTGGTTTGGATAGAAATAAGGTTTTAAGTGAGGTAAACACGTGGTCACATTCAGTTGACCAGTTCCATGGTTCAGCAGTACATGTGAGCTCATTGAGCAGATAGACAATGTTAGAGAAGTTGGGGATGAAATGTCTGTAGTAATTACAGAATCCCATGAAGCTTTGGAGTTGTTTGATGGTTTTGGGAGTGGGCCATTCAGAGATACTGGTGAGTTTGACAGGGTCCATGTTGATGTTATTTGGGGTAATAACCATTCCTAGGAATTCGGCTTCTTGGATGTTAAAGAGGCATTTCTCCAGTTTACAATAGAGGTTGTTTTTGTTGCAGATGTTGAGGACACATAGGGTTTTTCAGTGGAGGTCCTCAAGGGTACTGGCGAAGATGAAGATGTCGTCCATGTATATGAGGACCATATCTTCAAGGATGACAATTCAGAAGGTGTCGTCCATGAATGCTTGAAAGGTTGCTGGGGAGTTGCATAGGCCGAAAAACATGACAGTTGGTTCAAATAGTCCTTGTGGGGTTTTAAAAGCTGCTTTCCATTGGTCACCATTTTTGATATGGATATTATTGTAGCCAGATCTAAGGTCAAGTTTGGTGAAGTATTTTGCGCCTTTGAGTTTGTCCATGAGTTCACTAATGAGTGGTAATGGGTATGCATTTTTAATGGTTCCTTCATTGAGGGCTCAGTAGTCCTGGCAGGCTCATAGTTTGCTATCTTTCTTTCCTACAAAGAGGAATGGGGATGCCATTGGGGATTTGGATGGATGTATGTAACCTTTGCAGAGGTTATCTTCAAGAAATTGGTCTAGAGCAAGTTGTTTGTTTGGAGATAGTGGGTAGATTTTGCAATCACGTGGGATGAAGTCAGGTTTAGGGTCAATGGCATGGTCATATGGTCGGGCAATGGGGAAGCATTCGGCTGCTTGTTTCTGAAATATATGGAGGTATTTGTGGTACTGGGATGGGATCATGATTTCTAATGGTTGGGTGGGTTTGGTGTGTTCCTGAGTGAGGGTCGTGGTGGTGGTGACTTTGTTGATGGATATAGTGCCAGCGGTCCAGTCAATTGTGGGGTTGTGGCACTTAAGCCATGGAAGCCCTAGGATTACATCTTCTTTACCAAGGGAGGTAACAAGGAAGGTAGTTGTAAGTGATTGTCCGCTGATCTTGATTAACCTCCAAGTGAATCAGGTGATCATTCCATGTTCATTGGGTGTCCTGTCCACATTTTGGACTTGGATAGGATGCATAAGTGGTCTGGTAGGGATGTGGTTTTTGATGACAAATTTGGCATCAATGAACTTTCCTTCAGTGCCAGAGTCGATGAGGGCATTGGTAGAGACGGTTTGGTTGTGTACGGTCATTGTAATAGGAATCTTCATTGTGGGTAGGGAAGAATCGGATAGTACAACAGGGGATACATGTATAGGAAGACTCAGTGTCTGTCTGATCTTCCGCTTTAAAAATCCTGTTTATCCATTGCATTGAACAGTTCCTCTTTTTCCTCATCTTTCAGGGTGTTAATGAGCTGGCAGATTTGCAGTGCTACACTGTTGGGTGTGGGGGGGGGGCAGGTTGGTTGGGGGTGACAGGTGGTTCTTCATCCATGGGGGTTTGTTCAGTGGTTCAAATAGTGCATGTGCTGGTGGATGAGTATTTGGTGCAATCACAAGAATTGTGACCTTTTTCCCAGCATGCGAGGCAGCATCCTTCTTTAAAACATTTGTCTTGTTCCTTGGGGGTGAGTCGTGGTGGGCAGTTGGGCTGGGTGGTTGTACTGGTTTGAGCATGGTCCTCTGTTGGAAAAGTTGCGGAAACAATTGGTTTGTTGGGTAGATGCGGGAGATGGTCCTTGAATTGCTTGGAGATGATGGTAGATGTTGTTGCTTCGAGATGTGGCTTTGTACCAGTCTTCAATGGTTGTGGGCATGACATCATGATTGTAGATGTTTTTCAAGAGTCCAGGCATTAGGCTGGCCTGGTAGAGGGCAATGAGAGCTTCAGGACTGGAAATGCCAGATCATGTGACGAGTGATTGGAATTGGTTGTTGAAGTTGTCAACTGTACCAGTCTGTTTGAGTTTGAGTAGGGTTTGTTGGGCTTCATTGGCATCATTGGTGGTTATGAATGTGGTTTTGAAGTCATTGACAAAGTTGGTCCAGGTACCATAGCTGATGATGGTTGTGAGTTTATTGCCTTTGGAGTTGAGTGCAAATGTGGATGCTAGTGATTCACGATTGATTGCCCAATCACCTGCAGCTTTGGTTTGCATGAAAGACAGGATGAAGTTTATTTTGAGTTCATCAGTGTCATAGATGTGTTTGTTAACATGGAGGTATGTCTTGCAGCTGGAGAGAAAATGGCGGGCATATTCTTTCGTGCCATCGAATTTGTTTGGTTTGGCAAGGTTGATTTCTTTTGCAATGGTAGTCATTGGAGGTGGTGGGGGGGTTTTTGTGATTGGGAAGATGTCTCGGTAGTTGGGTATGTTTTGTTGAAAGGTTGTGCGTGCTTCATGTTGGTTGTCAAGTTTATGCCAACCCCAAGTTCGTAGGGTCTCGTCATACAGCCACAAGGAGTATTGGAATCAGGATGCGTTGGTGGGGTGTTTGTTGTAGAAGACTTTGGCAGTGTCACTCCAGGTGGTGGCTGTGGGTCGAGCAGTGGGTTGGGGAATCTGTAGTTGCAACAGTTTGGACAGTCGGGTGGTGTTTAGATGGTAGAATGTCAACAAAAAAAAGAAAGCTTATGCTAGTGTTAAGCTTCGTTCTGTGGGTAATCTGGGTTTAGGACTCATTGTAGTCTGAGGCAATGGTTGACTTGGATGAGGTGGGCGACGAAGATAGTGATGACGATGTACTTAGAGAGGTGCATATGGCAGGTGTGTCTCAGGAGAGTCAGGTTACGACAGAGAGCATGGCAGACTCGTGGGTGAGCAAATGAGCTTGTAAGAACAAAGAGCATAAGCTTAAGGCTACATGCTCGATGAAGTACAGCTTATATAGACCTATGGAAGAGGGTGGAAGTGAGTGGAAGGGTGAGTAGGTGAGATGTAGTAGAACATGGTGGAAGCACATGGAGAGGGTGACTGAGCATGGTACATGATCAGTAAGCACAACAGGGACATAGAATGTACTAGAAGCCTGTGGGGTTAGGGGTCAGTGGAGAGTGCAAGGAAAAATGTAACAAAAGGCTGTCATCAAATGCACTTAGATATATTGCTGATTGTCAAATACACTGGCCAGGTGCTTTTGCCACTGCTGAAGTCTGACAGATGGGTTTCGTCAGATGCAATGATCACTGGGGCTATGGTCAACCCCTGAGGCAGTGTACCCTGTTATGGCAAAAGAAGACACCAATTTGAATTGGAAGAAGCATGGAAATCTCTGAGATTAGTGTCTCATTTGTTGATCCTGCGGTGATGTCAGCACACCTGCATATTCCACCACCAATTGCTGGTCCAAGTCTCGTCATAAATGCACATGTTGCAGCTTTCGTCAGCATAGATGCACTCAGGTGCAAATGAAATATTGTCTTTAAACATGGGGTTGCCAACAAGTTCTCATATGAGTTCAACAGGGTCCTGTTGCCATAATTCAAATGGCTCTTCTGGCTGCATTTCTGTTCCATCTGATGTCTGTTGGTATGCAAGCCCATCCAAAAATGTACACATCCATTCTGTGTTGCTTCGGGGCAGATTGTCAACCTTCTGACACAGTGAATGGGCATTGTGAAATGATGGGTGACATTGATTGTGCATCTTGAATTTGAAATAAGTCTCTCATATGGTCTGCATGTGAATGGAATACATACAAATGACGTCTGTAACAGATGATCTGCTTCACCCATCCCAATTGTTTGAACAATCCACTCTGCAAGTTCCCAGTCTTTGTCATCAGCAAAGGGCCCAAACTGATCGTCTGTCAGGGGCATTGTGTGCGCCATCTCTTCAAATTGAGTTGGCCTTTTGTCTGGATACAGGGGGGCCCCAGGCTCCTTATCATGCTGTTCAATATACCTGGGAGGTTTACTGTTATCATCATTGCCATCTTCATCATTGTTGTCTGCATCCTCAACAGTAGTCCTGTTCCTCTTGGTGGGCAGCAGGTGAGCCAGATGGTGAATACCAGGAAATATGTTGTCTATGTCCATTTCATCTCCAAGTACCAGTCCACCATTATCTCCATATTGTGCATCAAATCCATTATCGAAGTCAGTGGGGACTCCAAGGCCCACATCAGAGTGACAAAAGTCAGCCACTTGCTGTTCTTCTCTGGCTCAACAGTCAGCCTTCAATGCAATGTGGTGGCTAACATTTGCATCAGTTTTGAAACCTGCTCTGCAGTGTTGACAATGTGCTAGCAGGTTCTGACAGCTATTCAATACCCTGGGCATACTGAGGGAGGGTGTTTTGAAGGTGACACAGTAGCAGGCAGATGGTATAAAGTGTACAAGCATCAATGGCACCAAGGTGGCAAGTCAGATGATATGTGTGCCAATTTTTTGATGCACACAAGTTTTTTTATCAGCATCTGAATTATTTAAAAAGGGGGATCATCATTATCACTCTTTTGTGGTGAAAATTTTCCCCCCTCCCATTTCTCCTATTCCAAGCTGGCTATTAAATATAAATAAACATATACGATAATATAACGTAATGATCACACAATATCACGCCATAGTGGAGCAGAGCTAACCTTGATCACATTACTCATGCCCACTTAACTATAAGAAGTATAACCTTACTATTACAATTATATAAAGTATTACCACAGTACATGTATATAAGGAGGCTGGTTTCTCCTACGAATAATCATTGGTTTATACTGATATCCTTTCACCCCTTACTCTTAACCACTGCAACTGAGCACCTCACTCAGTACGTTTATAAACTTAAGACTGGCCTTGTGTCATCTGCATTATATCATGCCTAAACCCAAGCCAGATGATTCGAAAGCATCCACTGCAACACACAGCTGTGGCAGCAGCAGGTGTGTACAGACAGTGATTTCATTCATAATGACATCACAAAACAATAATTTGCACTTCACAGAAGCAGATGCTCTTGAGAAGAAGAAACTCTTGCTCAAGTGAAAGGAAAAGTGGACTAAGAGGCACAAAAAAAGGAGCGCCTCACCAAGGAAGCTGCTGAAGACCTTGAATTAGACAACAGTAAAGTCCATTGCTATATTCATTGCTGGATGTATGTGACCCACTAATCGTAATCTAGCAGGAATGAATGAAACACTAACAAAAAAAGGGGAAGACATATGCCAGCAATGTATGCAGTCCCAAGTTGTGTGATGCCCGGCTGACAAGGTGCTGGCATAGCTACTAACCCCCTCCATTGATGGTGACCACAAAAAAACACCAGCAGTTTTGAAACACACGTCTGTGGTCCCAACAAATAACTGCAAAGTCCTTTCAACGGTCACAAACAGCAGTCAGTCTGGTTTAGTGACAGCTTTTTTATATACACTGACATTTGGCCATACATTAAAATGGTGCAGCCGGAAACTGGACTCCCAAGAAGAAAGTTGAGGATCACCATGCATCTGTCAGCCTCACAAAGAAGTGCAAAGCAGCAATCATCGAATCTGACAGTGAACTTGAATATGAAGAGGATGATGCAAACAGTGCCATAGCCTCTGGCAGAATTGATGAAGATGCTGACAATGACAACAAGGATGACACTGACTTAGTGGATACATGGGCTGAACCCCAAACTGGTATCAATGGTGCCGATGACAAAGCTAGCGGCAGTGAGTTTACAGGTGAAGACTCAGATGAAAGCAAGACAACAGAAGAATGCATTGAAGTGTTCCCTGTCACGGAATGTGAATCCAGTGCATACAATTTATTCCCAGTGTGTCTATATTAATGGTAACTTGCCATTCAGAAAAACTTGACCACACCCAAGGAAGTCCCACACCAAAGAAAATCAAAGTTGAAGACCAGGGGCTGACTCACCAAGTGCCCCTGGTGAAAACACCCAGTCATGAGCATCCCAAAAACTCGGACTACCGTGGAGATGAATGCAAGGCCATCATCCTGTCACAAGGGTATTATCGCACTCAAATATCAACAGTGAATGCATTCCCATCTCCAGACCTGAAAGATCAATTTGTGAAGGATGCTTGGAGCCACGGAAATGGGGAGGTTGGTAACAGATTCCATATAGATGGTGAAATCATACATTTGGTGAGTTGTGTACTCATCTGTCATATTAACACTGGCATTACATCCTTCCTGCAGATTGCCTCTCACTTGTGGCAAATGTGGGGACAAGTGAAAACTAACACCCGCCTCTGCATTGTAGAGTGCTACTTCAATAACTACACAACAGATGCAAAGAAAGTTGCAAAAACAGTAAACATGCTCCTTAACTGCCTCTCATTCACATTTCAGGTGCAGCGTCTTTTCTTATATCATAACCTAATGCACACTCATGTTTGTGTGAAGAACCCGGAACTCTGCAAAGGTCCATTCAAGAACAAGATATTTAAACAGGTCATCACTGAGACCTGGTTCAAGAGCATTATGGATGATGGGATCATCTGTGATGGATATGTCAACACTACACCGGAGAAGCCAATGATCCCTCTGCCTATACTTGCAATTGTAACAACTGTGGTATGGTCTTGGCTTTACTATTGTTATGATTTCTGCACTAATGAATGAACAGATTGAATGCAGTCTCGAAGAATGGAAGACAGGTGTTCACATTGACATCAAGTTTACTGAGCCTGCATATGCAAAAAAATACCATGATGCCCTAGCAAGCATGATGTTTTTCCAAGACCAAACTGGTAAAACTATCACAGACATCCATGCAGACATATTGAGAGCCACGTTGTGAGTCTTTTGTGGGATGCATACTATTCTCTATTAACTTTATCAAACAGGGATAATGTGAATGCATCAATCTCAGTGTGTCACGACAAGCTGGGGCTGACTTGCTATCTCCTGGATGATGCCGACATTGCAGCTGCCAAGGAAGAGTATGACACCTCAGTGCAAGGTGGGCTGCATGATGGTGCATACTACAGTGGAGTGATATAAATACAGTTCTGATGTTCCTTGCACTGTACTCACCAATACCCATGCCAATGTGCATGATCGTTTTCATGAAATATAAAATATTTATTTAATTCACTAGTCTGATGAGTGTGCTATGACTGTCTATATGCTTGCTACAGCAAAAATTGTAGGTTGCTGTAAACTCTGTAGTCTTGCTGTAGACCACTGTAGCAACCTTGTAGTGTCTGTAGCAAATCAGGTAACTACATAGCAAATCATGATCTACATAGTTACTATGTATTAAGGGGTTAGCTACTGGGCTATGGGGGCTACAGGGGCTACCATAGCCCCTGTAGCCCCTGTAGCCAATCTGATTTTTTCCTGATGCAGCCATGAAGATGTACTACACTATAGCCTATTTGAAAAATTCTGGCACCAGTTATGAAGTGTGGAGGCCAGGAATAACAAAGGTGCCCCCTGTTGCAAACTTTGCAACAGGGGTCACATGAGTAGTATATTTCTGTTGAACCGAAAGAAAGAGCTTACATGATTGAATAATTCAATAGTGCTTTTCGTGGGAATTCT
>JAKOPK010000693.1:0-11216 GCA_024195185.1 Coniferiporia weirii
CTGCAGAATTATCTAATACACCTGCCCCCCTGAAGGGGGGGCCATGACTAAACAACTACGGAGGCGCCCGTCATCGCGCATCGCATGAAACTGGGCAGGGCGCTTAAGGAAAAAAGAGAGGGAGAGAGAAATGGGAGGTTTACATATGTTAACGCCATGCCCTAACTAATAAAAGGAAGGAAAACTGTGGAGTTAAAGTAAGAAAAGTGAATGGGGAGGCGCAAGTGCCATTCAGGAAATCGGTGTGGAATCTGAAAGCCACTCACAAATCAGAGGGAAAGGGGGGAGTATTACCTGACAACTCCAAGAGAGCCGGGTCCGTGTCCTGTGTCTGGGGTCCGAGGTATCGACACACGTAGTCCCTGAGGGTGTCCATGTCCAATCCGTCAGTGGTGGGGAGGCCGTCCAGAGCCATGGCAGCGAACACCAAACGAATGGCCCCCACGGTATGGTCCGAGATGTGGTTAAGGTGTCCTGTCAGGCGCAGCCAGCATCGCAGGACAAGGATGAGGTCATTGTCCACCCATTCAGAATGGTGGACAGGGGGTGGTCGCCATCTTGGCCAGACGTGGGGAATCCAGTGCGCGAATGACTCACAGCCGCCCAGGATGTGTGCAGTGGATTGTGTTGGCCAGGGGGGGTGGTTGTGCCACCTGCAATAGGAGATCAGGCCATGCATGTGTCGGTAGGCTGAGTCGAAGCTCAGCCAGTAACCCCCGTAGGGACCAGCGTGGCAGAGAACCTGGGCTACTGCGGATAGCTCACGGCAGGGGTGGTTGACCAGGAGGGTGAGTAGTTTCCTGGGCATCCAGGTTGGGGGGCCTGTGACTGCTAAGTATTTGTCAGCGGTGGAGGTGAGGGGGCGGGCGAGTTGAAGGGACCAGCACTCATGAGCTGTGAGGGTCACTTGCTCCTTCAGTGCGGAGATAGAGGGGGGTAAGTTGGAGGGGGGCAGGTGGGTGGCTGCCTTGGCTTCCATATCGGCCCATTTGTTGCCCGCGATGTCCTCATGACCTGGGGACCACACGAAGTGCACATATAGCTGTGGGAAGGAGTCCAGAAGGGTCTGGACACCCAACTTCCATAGGGGGAGGAGGTTGGCCCCCGAGGCAGAGGGCCAGCGCTTGTAAAGGTTTAGCATGGTGAGCAAATCAGACATAAAGACAATGTTGGTGACGTTCCTGAGCGGTTTGTGGAGGTGGTGTGCGGCCCAGCCAGGTGCAATGCCTAAGGAGAATTGTTCGGCATCGGTGGCAGTGGCCCATAGGGGGGAGGTCAGCCGATGGGAGGCTAGCCGGTGGGGCCCGCTCATGGCTACAATAGCGGATCTGGCCTTCGATCCTAGGTGAGAACCGTTGGTGAAGACCTGGACTGTGAGGGGTGTGCAGAGTTCCCGAGCTCAACGGACAAAGTCCGTCCGGACCTCGGAGGGAACCGGCATGGGGGGGATGGAGAAGCTGATCCGACCTTGCCTGAAGGCAAGGGGGTCGACCCAGGGGGGGTGCGTGTACGCTGGGACCTGTTGGACATGGGGGACGCGGGCCTGCAGAGAAAGGGAGAAAGGGATGTGAGTGTGTGGCAAATAATGGTGGCGGCCGATGGAGTGGGGGGTTCGCCAGAGGTGAAGGGCATGGTTAGTTTTTAAATACTCGAAATAAGCAAAAAATGGGGGGAGGGAGCATAGGAAATTAGTAGAGAGGGAAGACGCACCCTTGTAGACGCCCAGAATCCATCGGCAGGCAGTGTTCTGAACCGCCCACAGACGGTTCACTAATGTTTTTTGGGACCGACCATGGTACCAAATGGGCGCGCCCCATGCAAGCACAGTGTGCATGCAGGCCGAGTAGAGTAGTCAGAGGTGGAGGGCCGAGATGCCGCATTTAGTGTTCCCGAGGATGTGGAGGGTGGCGAGTGTGGAGAGGCCCTTGGAGCGCATGTGCTCCACATGGTGTTTGAAGGAGAGACCCGGGTCCCACCAAATCCCCAGCCAGTGGAGAGGGATGGAAGGATGGATCAGGGTGTTGGGGTCGATTTGGATCCCCATCGTGTCCCAGCCATGGTAGCCGAGTTTGTGATGGGGTGGGTGGAAGTGGAGGGCCTTGGTCTTGGCGGCCTTGATGTTGAGTCCAATCCGGTTGAAGAGGCTGTTAAGGTGGTGGTATGCGTCCGCGAGGGTTTTGCAGTTGGCTGTGACTGACACACCGATGCATACAATGAGGTGGTCGTCAACGTAGGCCAGGAGTTTGCACCCACGCCACTGGAAGCGGCGCAGGATGAGTCCGGCGAAGATCGTTGACAGTATCGGGGAGGCGGGGGAACCCTGGGGGGTGCCGAGGTCGGGTTTCAGGGTCAGAGGGGTCGTCGTGCCATCGAAAGAGATAGCAACTTTACGCCCCATCATGAATGAGAGGCACCAGTCTGCCATGTTATGCAGACAGCCCATCGTAAGGAGCTGTTGGTGAAGGAGGCGGGGGTGCACCGAATCAAAGAAACCCTGAATGTCTACTGCTAGGACAGAGCAGACTTGGTTCGTCGAATGGGCACCCTCTGCGAGTTGGAGGAGGTGTTGGGTGGCATCGTAGACAGAATGTCCTTGACACCCCCCATACTGGTTTGGTGGCAGCCATTCCTCAGTGTTAGCAAGGAACTGGAGCTGGTTAGTGATCATCTTTTCGAGGAGTTTGCCCAGGGTCTCCTCAAGAGTGATAGGGCAGTAGGAGCGGGGCGAGAAAGGGTCCTTCTTATTCAGCTTTCGGAGCATGACAACTTTTGCTGCTCGCCAGCACTCAGGGTGGTGCCCCAAGTGCAAGCAATCGTTGAAAAGAGTCAGGATCTCATCAGGGAACACAGTGATCACCCATTTTAGGGGGCGATAGCCGATGCCCGATGGCCCCGGAGCCGACAAGTTGGAGGTGTCAGTGAGCACTTCTGTCAACTCCGAGAGGAGGAGGGGGGGAGCGCCCTGGGTGTGGGGTGGAAGGGGGCCAAGGCCCGCGTCCAGGAGGGGGGTGGTTCTTGGAAATAGGTTGCACGAAAAAGCTCACCTTTCTCCTCATCTGACTGAGTGAAGGTTCCGTCCACACGTTTAAGCGAGGGGACTTGAGTGGGGTGGGTGCCGAGGCTGCGTTTGGCCCAGGACCAGATGTTGGAGGGTGTGGCCTCTGACGCCTGTTCTGAGTAATAGGTTCGCTTTGCAGCCCGTACCCCTCACTTAAAGGCTTGGCGTGTGGCCGCTCGCAATCGGTGGGTGGGGGCGGCGTCGATGGCCTTGAGGTTGCCACAGGTAGGCGTCCACCATGGGACCTCAGTCTTCGACGGTCGGGTGAGGGTGGTGAAAGGCTGAAGGGCAGCCTCCATTTTTTTTTTTTTGTTATTCCTTCAGAATTATCTAATACACCTGCCCCCCCAAAGGGGGGGCCATGACTAAACAACTACAGAGGCGCCCGTCATCGCACATCGCACGAAACTGGGCAGGGTGCGTCCCCCCGGGGGGGGCTAGTGTAAAAATGCGCCCTATTAAGGGAAAAGAGGGGGAGAGAAAAGGGAGGTTTACATATGGAGACGCCATGCCCTGAACTACTAAAAGCGAGGAACTGTGGGGTCTAGTAAGAAAGGGGAAAGGGGAGGCATGATTGCCAGATGAGAGACCAGTAAGGGAATTTGAAAGTCGATCACGAGGTAGAGGGAAAGGGGGGAGTGTTACCTGACAACTCCAAGAGAGCCGGGTCCATGTCCTGTGTCTGGGGTCCGAGGTATCGATGCACATATTCCCAAAGGGTACCCATGTCGAGTCCATCAGTGGTGGGGTGGCTGTCCAGAGCCATGGCTGCGAAAGCCAAACGAATGGCCCCTGTGGTACGGTCCGAGATGCAGTTAAGGTGTCCCGTCAGACGCAGCCAGCATTGCAGGACCAGGATGAGGTCTTCATCTGCCCATTCAGAGTGGTGGACAGGGGGGGGTCGCCGTTTTGGCCAGACGCATGGAATCCAGTGCGCGAACGACTCGCAGCTGCCCAGGATGTGTGCCGAGGATTGCATCGGCCAGGGGGGGTGGTTATGCCATCTGCAGTAGGAGATCAAGCCGTGCATGTGCCGGTAGGCTGAGTTGAAGCTCAGCCAGTAACCCCCGTAGGGACCAGTGCAGCAGAGGACTTGAGCTATGGCAGATAGCTCGCAGCGGGGGTGGTCGACTAGGAGTGTGAGTATTTTCCTAGGCATCCGAGTGGGGGGACCCGTCACTGCCAAGTATTTGTCGGCAGTGGAGGCGAGGGGACAGGCGAGTTGGAGGGTCCAGCACTCATGGGCAGTGAGAGTCGCCTGTTCCTTCAGCACAGAGATGGAGGGGGGGAGATTAGATGGCGGTAGGCATGTTGCTGCCTTGGCTTCTGAATCAGCCCATTCGTTGCCTGCAATGTCCTCATGACCGGGGGACCATGTGAAGTGCACGTGTAGCTGAGGGAAGGAGTCCAAAAGGGTCTGGACACCCGCCTTCCAGAGGGGGAGGAGGTTGGCCCCTGAGGCAGAGGGCCAGCGCTGGTAGAGGTTGAGCGCTGTGAGGGAATCTGACATGAAGACAATGTCGGACACGTTCACGAGTGCATCATGGAGGTGTCGCACTGCCCAGCCAGGGGCAATGCCTAGGGAAAATTGTTCGGCATCTGTGGCTGTGGCACACAGGGGGGAGGTCAGCTGGTGAGAGTGGAGCCGGTGTGGCCCGCTCATGGCGACGATAGCAGATCCGGCCTTCTGGCCTAGGCGTGAGCTGTCTGTGAAGACTTGGACGGTATGGGGTGTGCAGAGTTCCCAAGCTCAACAGACAAAGTCCATCCAGACCTCAGAGGGAACTGGCACTGGAGGGACGGAGAAGCTGATTCAGCCTTGCCCAAAGGCGAGGGGGTCGACCCATGGGGGGTGCATGTACACTGGGACCTGTTGGACACAAGGGACATGGGCCTGCAGAGAAGTGGAAAAGGGGATGTTAGTGCGCAGCAAGTAACGGTGGCGGCCGATGGAGTGGGGTGTGCGCCAGAGGTGCAGGGCATGGTTAGTTTTTAAATATTTGAAATAAGCAAAAAAGGGGGGGAGGGAGCATAAGAAATTTGTAGAGAAGGGAGATGCGCCCTTGTAGATGCCAAGAATCCACCGGCAGGCGGTGTTTTGCACAGCCTGTAGACGGTTGACTAATGTTTTTTGGGACCGACCATGGTACCAGACTGGCGCACCCCATGCGAGCACAGTGCGCACGCACGCTGAGTACAATTGCTGGAGGTGGATGGCCAAGATGCCGCGTTCAGTGTTACCCAGTATGCGGAGGGCAGTGAGGGTGGAGAGGCCTTTCGAGCGCATGCGCTCGACGTGGGGCTTGAAGGAGAGACCTGGGTCCCACCAGATCCCCAACCAGCAGAGGGGGATGGAGGGATGGATCAGGGTGGTGGGGTCGATTTGAATCCCCATCATATCCCAGCCATGGTAGCCGAGTTTGCATTGGGGCGGATGAAAGTGGAGGGCCTCGGTCTTTGCCGCTTCGATGTTGAGGCCAATGCGATTGAAGAGGCCGTTGAGGTGGTGGTATGTGTCTGCAAGGGTTTTGCAATTGGCGGTCATGGAGGCACCAATGCATACAATGAGGTGGTCATCGACGTATGCTAGGAGTTTGCAGCCCTGCCATTGAAAGTGGCGCAGAACCAGTCCAGCAAAAATCGTCGACAAGATGGGGGATGCAGGGTCACCCTGTGGGGTGCCGAGGTCGGGTTTCAGGGACAGGGGGGTTGTCATGCCATCGAAGCTGATGGCTACTTTACGCCCCGTCATGAACGAGAGGCACCAGTCCACCATGTTAGGTGGACAGCCCATTGTCAGCAGCTGTTGGTGAAGGAGTTGGGGGTGCACCGAGTCGAAGAAGCCCTGAATGTCTACCATGAGGATAGAGCAGACCTGGTTCATCAAGTGGGCACCCTCCATGAGCTGTAGGAGGTGTTGGGCAGTGTCGTAGATGGAATGTCCTTGACACCCCCCATACTGGTTAGGGGGCAACCAGTCCTCAGTGTTAGCGAGGAACTGGAGCCGGTTAGCGATCATTTTCTCGAGGAGTTTGCCCAAGGTCTCCTCGAGTGTAATTGGGCGGTAGGAGCAGGGGGAGAAAGGGTCCTTCTTATTCGGTTTCCGGAGCATGACGACTTTTGCCGCCCGCCAGCACTCAGGGTGATGCCCCATGCACAAGCAGTCATTGAAAAGAGTCAGAATGTCATCAGGGAACGCAGCTATCACCCATTTGAGTGGGCGGTAGCCGATGCCTGATGGCCCCGGAGCCGACAAGTTGGAAGTGTCGGTGAGTGCATCTGTCAGCTCTGAGAGGAGAAGAGGGGGAGTGCCTGGTGGAGGTGGGGGGCGTGGGTCGAGGCCTGCATCCGGTAGGGGGGGTGGTTCTTGGAAATAAGTGGCACGAAAAAGCTCACCTTTCTCCTCATCCGACTGGGTGAAGGAGCCGTCTGCGCGTTTAAGTGAGGGTACTTGTGTGAGGCGTGTGCCTAGGCTGCGTTTGGCCCAGGACCAGATGTTGGAGGGGTTGGCCTCTGACGCCTGATCTGAGTAGAATGTTTGCTTTGCTGCCCTAACTCCTCGCTTAAAGGCTTGTCGTGCGGCAGCTCGCAGTCGGTTGGTGGGTGCAGCGTCAATGGCCTTGAGGAGGTCGCCACATGTAGGTGTCCACCATGGGACCTCGGTCTTTGACGGCCAGGTGAGGGTGGTGAAGGGTTGAAGGGTGGCTTCCATGGCATGTACCACAGCAGCCGCCTTTGTGTCAAGGAGGGTGGTGTCTGTAGTCGGGAGTTTGAAGGCTTCGACCAGAGCTGGGAAGGCAATCTCCATCCACTCCCCATAGTCGTCATTTGTGAGGTGGCGTATGCGGGGGAGCAGGGGAGGAAGGTTAGTGGTGACTGCCCAGGTTAGTTGGGCGTGGTCAGAGAGGGTGGATCGCGCCGAAGTGAAGGAGTCGAGGATAGACTCCGGCGCGATATGTGGGGGGGCCCACACCATGTCGATTGGACAATGATGGGTCCCATCCTTTGGACGGGAATCGGAGTCCGGCGCATGTGCGGGCTCAAGGCCATTTTCTCGAAAGAAATCATCGAGGGGTTGCGCCCCCAATGACTCCCGCCGAGTAGTGGCGAGATCGGACCATGAGTGGTGGCGACGGTTGAAGTCGCCACACATGAGTAGGGAGGTGGCTAGCACCGTGGGGAGTGAAAATAGGAACGACTCACCAGGGTACTGTGGGGAGGGGGCGTCGCGTTCCGGGGGGCTCATTCCATAGAAGTTGCAGACCCAGACAGTGACTTGTGCACGTACCTCCACTGTCAGTACGTCTGTGCCATGTGTGGCAGGGCCAATGACAGACCAGGAGGAGGGGGGGAGGTTGCATGATACATAGGTTACAACGCGCGGGCGCGTGTCTGGTGGGAGGATGGCGACATAACCAGAGATAGAGGGAACACCATAAATAGGCAATCCAGCTGGGTCAGTAAGGGAAGGTTGGGATCCGATTTGATACCAGGGCGGTTCCTGGATTAAGAGAAGATGTGGGGGAGATGGTGCCGAAGAGAGGAGAGGAAAAAGAGACTGAATTGCTGCGAGTGAGCGGGCGGTGTTCCACTGGAGTGCTTGAAGTTGTGCACTCATTAATACTCTTCTTCTTCAGGGAGTATTGGGAAGTCTTGTTCTTGTCTGGAGAGGATGCCATGGAAGCGGCGTTTCTTGGGGCAGGCAGAGAATGTGGCAGGGTGGTCGCCACCGCAGTTACGGCAGTGGCGTGGGTGGGGGCAGAGGTCCGACTCGTTGGCTTCTGTGGCGCAGTCGGCACACAATTTGCGATGGTTAATGGTGCGATGATTGCTGGCGCATTTGGTGCACATCGCAGGAGCTTTGCAGCCTTTCATGCCGTGCCCGAGCGCCTGGCATCGCTCACACTGGGTGAGGCTGGGGTGGACGGGTGGGACCGAGAGGCAGAGGGAGGTGCCGAAGAGCCACACTCGGGGCCTTTTGAGGAGGCACATGCGAACTTGGCCGTCTGGGTCGGCAAAGGAAAAGGAAACTGGGCACTGTTTGAGGTTGATAACATTTTCAGCTGGTGTTGTGAAGTGGGGGGGGATGACAAAGTCGAGGTTGCAGAGCGCAGGGTTGTGCTTCACTTCCGACAATAGTTGTGAGGGGGTGAATATCTTGCCTCCAGAACCGAACATGTCAGTGGTGGGCACCATTGAGATGCGCAGAGCCGAACGCTGGCGGACACAAGAAGGTGAGAGGATGAAGTCGTCTGGGAGGACAGCATCTGCGATGAGGCACCAATCGCACATATGGCGCGTGAAAGCGACCTGGTGGCAATCTATGATCGTTTCTGTGGTTGGGGTCACATTGGTGGGTCGGTGGGTGAAGACGGTCACGATGTTGCCCTTGACGTTGAACGCTGAGGACAGGACCGTGACGCGGTCTGCAGTGGGGAGGGCGTCGAAGAATTCACAGGCCCTCTGGGTCAGGATAGCCCCAGAGAGTCGGGAATCGGCATGCGGAACATGGAGACCGGTGCTAAGAACCAGGGTAGGGTCCTTGGCAAACATCTTGGGTGGTGGTGGTAGTTGACGCTTAGGCTTCTTCTTCTTTTTGGTGTTCGCTGGGGTGGTCACCTGTGGGGGGTTAGTGGGGGCCGCAGGTTGGGCCGCGGCCTGTGCATAAGAAATAGGGGTGCCAGCAACTGGGGCCGGTGCTCTGGGGGTGGTCTGGGTGCCTCCCATGTTGGTGGGGGCCGGTGTCTTCGCCACCTGTTGAGGGCGTGGTGGGGGACACGCAGCCAGGGAGGCAACCTGGCGAGATATGGCTCCGACTTCGGAGGTGAGCTTCATCATTGCTGATTTCAGCTCCCGCATTTCATCGGAGGGGGGAGGGCGGGGGGCTTGCGGCAGGGGGCCGTGCACGCTGGTGGAGAAGGGGGCAGGCAGGTCAACATCATAACCCGTTGCGGCGATTCCATACTGTGTAATGACATTGTGTAGTTCCACGTTCTGGGGGTGAGGGCCTCCTACTTGTGCCTGTTTCAGCGAGGTCAAGGTAACATGGCAGTGCACAAGCGTCCTGCTAATGTACTGAGCGATTTCGAACACCGTCTCAGGAGGGGTGGCTTCAGTGGGGCCACTGTTTCAACCATATTCGCGGGGCTCGCTATCTGGCGCTTCCAACAGCCTGGGTGCAATCTCCTCGCGTATGTGGACGACCATCTCATCGTCTGCATAGGCCCCGACATCGCTACCAACTGCGAAACACTCGCCCACGCCTACCGCCAACTCAACGGCCACTTCCTCCGGCTTGGTCTCAACATCGAAGCCGCGAAGACAGAGGCGCTCCACTTCCACCCACCACGGCGAACCATCGGTTACGACAACTGGAGGACCACCGGTATTCAAATAACGCCCACCACCATTATCAAACCCACTAACCCCTTGTGATGGCTTGGAATTTGGTGGGACCCCGGTCTCTCATTCAAAGCCCATGTCGAGCGCATGCACTCAAAAGGACTCTCTACCCTCGCCGCCCTCCACATCCTAGGTAACACCGAACACGGAATCTCGGCCCTCCTCCTGCGCCAGCTCTACTCAGCCTGCGTGTGCACCGTGCTTGCATGAGGTTCACTGGTCTGGTACCATGGCCGCTCCCAGAAGACCTTGGTCAATCGCCTGCAGGTGGTCCAAAACACTGCATGCCGATGGATTTTAGGCATCTACAAAGGTGCATCCCCCCTCTCTACAAATTTCCTTTGCTCCACTCCCCCTTTCTTTGCTTACTTCGAGTATTTAAAGACCGGCCATGCCCTACACCTTTGGCGCACCCCACACCCTGTAGGCCGTCGCCGCTACCGAGACAATGCTAATCTCCCCTTCTCCCATTCTTTGCAGGTCCATGTCCCACGTGTCCAGCAAGTCCCAGCATATACGCACCCCCCTTGGACGGATCCCCTAGCCTTCAGGCAGGGTCGGATCAATTTCGAAGTCCCCCCCATCCCTGTTCCCTCCGAGGTCTGACGAAACTTCGTCGTTCGAGCTCGGGAACAGTGCACCCCCACCTCACTCCAGGTCTTCACCGACGGTTCACAAATCGGCACAGACTCGGGGTCCACAATCTGCGCCATGCGCGGCACCCGCAAACTAGGGTACCGACGCCTCGCATCCCCCTCCATAGCCACAGCCACGGACGCCGAAATATTTTCACTTGCCAGCACTCCGGGGTGGGCGGCCACCCACCTTCAAGATCACCTGATGGAAGTCTCGGACATCCATTTCATGTCCGACTCCCTCACGGCCATCAACCTCTTCCGGACTTGGCCATCCGCAACCGGGGCTCAACTCCTCCCCACCTGGAAGGCAGGCATGCAAACGCTTCTCGACTCGTTCCCCAGTCTCACTGTCCACTTCGCATGGTGTCCCGGTCACTCGGACATTGCAGGCAACGAATGGGCAGATGCCGAGGCGAAAGCAGCAACAGATTTGCCACCATCCTCACTTGCCCCCTCCATATCTGCTCTCAAGGAGCAGTCCACTCTCGTCGCCCACGCACGCTGGTCTCATCAACTGGCACGCCCACTAGCGTCAACCGCCGACAAGTACTTGGCAGTCACCGGACCCCCCACCCGTACCCCACACAAGCTCCTCACACTTTTCGTGAACCACCCTCGCTGTGAGCTATCCGCAGTAGCACAAGTCCTATGTTGCGCCAGTCCCTACGGGGGATACTGGCTGAGCTTTGACTCAGTCTACCGACGCGTGCATGGCCTTATCCCCTATTGCCGGTGGCACAACCACCCCCCGTGGCCTGTCCAGTCCACCACCCACGTCCTGGGCGGCTGTGACGCGTTCCAGGCGTGGATTCCACGAGTCTGGCCAGCCAACCGCCCCCCTCCAGCCCACCACTCAGAGTGGGCAGACGAAACCCTCCTCCCGGTCCTGCGGCGCTGGCTGCACCTGACGGGACACCTTAACCACATCTCAGACCACACCACGGGGTCCATTAGGCTGGCATTTGCCGCCATGGATCTGGACGGTCTGCCCACCTCCGGACTGGACTTCGACCTCAACGTTCTTAGGGACTACGTGCGTCAATACCTCGGACCCAGGACACAGGACACGGACCCAGCTCTTTTGGAGCTCGCAGGTAATGCTCCTCCCTTTCCCTCTG
>JAKOPK010000694.1:0-11183 GCA_024195185.1 Coniferiporia weirii
AGTACGTGTATATAAGGAGGCTGGTTTCTCCTATGAAATACATCGGTTTATACTGATATCTTTCCACCCCTACTTCTGCCACTGCAACTGAGCACCTCACTCAGTATGTTATAAATTTTAAGAATTATACATCGCAGGCTGTTGAACATCCGGCACGGGGTGATGTAGCTGTACGACCAAGTTATAACCAGACGTGAGCAGATGTCGGAGATGAAAATATTAAAACTCAAACACCAATCCACTGATGCACTTACCGCCTTTGAAATACATTGCAAACCACGCTTCTCGCACCCCTTGCATAGACGAGGTTCACCTTGTCCGGAGATGATGGTGCACTACAATGAAGGTGCATAAGTAACACGAAGCTAGCTTCGTGGATAGCACTCACCCTCTGGTGATTCTTGAAGCAATGAAAGCAGGGGTCCCGATTCGTTTTCTTCAAACGTTGGAGTCTACTGGTGGACCCCGCCGTGGCTGTGACTTGGGTGCCTGTAGTAGCCGAGGTTGGGCCATTGACACACTCGGCAAGGAAAGCTAAGGGAGTTCCACTTTCAAGCTGAATACTGCGAAGGCCCTGAGTTCCCGAGGAAATATTCAGCAAGGCATTGTATAGAAGAGCATTACTCGACACGGCTTGTGACGAGTATATAAGCTGAACAATGCCAGAGGCGAGTCTGGCATCTAACTCAGGGGGAGACAATGGGCGAGACGACATTGGAATCGAAGAGACTGGCCAGCTCGGGGCTAACTGTGTCATTCCTTGACTACGTGTCTCGCACTTTATATGCGAAAAGGGCGGATGCCAACGTCCTACCTGCACGAGCCTGAGGCCGCAAGCATGATCCCGCCCTAAGCCGCAAAGGGACTTTCAATGGTAGAAGCATGCGAGAAGGGTGGATGGCCGTGGGATACCGGAGTTTGAATTAAAGGTGCCCCGAGCTCCCATGCCTGCGCAAAGAAGATCCAAGCCCTAAGGGAGCTTAACAATTCTGTTCGGAACAGGCCCTTCTCCAGTTCCCGATTACAACACAGGCAACCATAAAATTAACCCTGTCGCGAACCCTGATCCGAGTCAGAAATATCCAGACATACAATACATATTTACCGGAACAGGCAGGCAAGGCAAACGCATGGCCATGACCAAAAGGCCATAATCTTTTCCTCGTGGCTGATCTCAGAGTAGCCCTCTATTTCGAAGCTGGAGAAGAGACAAGGGCTCGGCTGGGCGAGCCACCGCCGGCAATATTTCGAGCGTTAAATTGTCGGGAAGCAATATGCCTGGTTTGACGTTGCGTCCAGAGATGGCCATCATCTGATTTGGTAGGGACCTTTTGCCAATGGAAGCTCACGCGGCGTCTTGATCGTATCCGACTTCCCCCATACCACTTATTATATTCAGCGCGAGAGATGTACGCGCTTTACAAGTTTCGACGGAGTACGTGCTCAACACAACCCTCTCCCCTCCTCCTCCTCCCCGACACCTCTCATCCTAGCGATGTCCACTCCAGAGGTTGACACGTACACACGACCGACACTCGGCCATGTGTGAGTTCCCCACTTCCGCGATGCGTGCTTTGTTCACACCGTCACCAGGAATCTTATGGTCGATACGCTCATTGCCAACGCATCCGTCGACGAGCAAGTATCCATCTGTTGCAATCTCCCCGATCGTATCCGACTTCCCCCGCGAGAGATGTACGCGCTTTAAAAGTTTTGACAGAGTACGTGCTCAACTCAACTCTTCTCCGCCGTATCCCTCATCCTACGCCATGCCTGCTTCAGAGGTTAACACGTACACATGACCGGCGCGTGGCCATGTGCAAGCTCCTCTCTTCCGCAATGCACGTTTCACTCATATTGCTCAGACCGTCACCAGGATTCTTATGTTCGATACCTTGCGGTGAACCAAGCGCCGCTGTTCGAGGCGTGCGGGCGCCCTGGGCGTATCAACGCCGACGCGGTCAGCACCGCACCCATCGCTAAGTTACATATGTTGCTCACATACATGCGTACGCTGTATGGTGCCGGGCTGGGATTCGCTTGCATCGATGTGCTCACGGTGATCGTACGTCGGCGCTATTCTCAAATCTCTGGGTCGCCGGGCGGCGATAACTGAGGAGAAACATGTCGCCTCATCGTTGACTTTCCGTCTGAAAGACCACGCTGCAAATGTAAGAACTTCTGTCCCCAGCCCCTCTGCTTAAACGTGAACACTAGGACACTGTAAGAAAAGTTCCGTGTTGGCGGAATATTAAGTAAGTCATGTCATCATCAGCGATCGGCGTTAGGGCGACGATCGCTGACGATCGCGTGCCTCAATCTATAGATAGGGATTCGAGATTAATATATTAATAGCTCACATCGGTACGTATGGCTTATTAGGCCAGAGCCCATATTCGTGTTTTTCAATTGGACCCCGGTTGGTACAAACCTAGATTGTATATAACATAATACTCATTATGATCACAATACTTGCCTTGAACGCCTGTTCTAAACAAACGTTGTTATATCTCGTGCCGAGTCACCGGAGTATGATAGCTTCTCGGAGAGCTGGCCTCTGAAAAGGCATTGGATAACCATTATAAGGTCGCTGTCAATGTGCTCTACCTTCCGGAATCAGAGCGCGCTCGGATTCGCCGCACGGCGAGTCGGCGTCGGGCCGATGATGAACGGACCTTGATACTGGATTGGGAACACCGGTATAAGAGGCAATATGAACGCCGCGGGCGGAGTCCGCCGGGGCTAATGTACTGTTTGAAGAAAAAGTGGGATGCCCTGGATTCAATTGTTTGCTATCTATTGCGAGAGGAAACATGCTCGATATAGGTGCTGCGTACACCGAGCAGCGCAAACTACATGCAGCACTGGGAGGAGACGGAAAATTAAGACAATAGGCCCTCTCTCTCTCAGCCCCGTGCCGGTGTTACAAAACCGAAAAGTGTGATTGGTGCCGCATGAATTGTACCGTAAGCTGCGCGTGATGCCGACAAAGTGATGAGAGGAAAGCGGAGGGTTGAGCGCATGACATGTACGCACTTTAAAGGTTTCATTGGAAAGTGTGCTTTCCGTGGCGGCCCACTCCTGGCAGTGACAAAAAAAATCGTTGTTAGCATGTCTCTTTTATAGGACACCTGAAAATGAGATACACCCAGTCCTAGGACAAGCAAACATTGTGTATGAGTGTGCAATACCTGCGCGTAGTGCGCAGGCGCTAAGGAACGCAAGCGCGTCTGAGGGGTCGAGTCGAGGCCACAGGATGGCACTATGATGGCGCGCGTCTTCGCCGCAATGAAATCGTATTGCGATATGAGCCCGTGTACAAAGGAAGTTGATGTCCGCATAATGCACGCCAAGCCGGGCGCACACTCTGATCGAGCACCGTGGTCATTAGTGGGGAGAAATGACAGATGAAAGGGGCATACGCACTGCACGACGGACATGCCCCAGCAGTAGTACGGACCAACAGCGACAATTATGACCCCAGGATGGCGCACGGCGTCGTAAACTTCGCCGCCGCACGTTACATCAACTTCAAAGACAGGCACGACTGCACCAAGCCTGAGCCCCTTTACAAGTTTGGCGAACCGTGCTTTCGAGCGGCCAACCGATCAAACTGCACAGAAACAACTAAGGACGTTGGGGTCCTCTGGCTCAGCGGGTATTCCCTCTTTCCATGTCAACCTCAAAGCTGAAGCGTGAGGATCCGAACTCGCGTCGCGGTGCGATGGGGCGTTGAGCGTGGTACTGTCAGCAAGGTCCTCAAACACATAAATAAGTGGTTGACGATCGTGGATGGCGATGACCAGGTCATCACGAAGCACAGGTAAGCCCCGTTGTGCCCATATATGCTTGTTATTCGATTCTCACGCGACGCCGAGGCCCCAATCACCCCCGACGATTCTGACGAGTCCGATTGCGAAAAGCTTCACGAGTTCAGGGACCGCGTTGATCGCGAACAGGCACTGCAGGAAGCCGATGGGACCGCACGTCAGGCCGCGGCGGGAATTGACGTTCATGGTGCTGCAGCCGCAACTGACCTCAACCTCATTCCCCCTGCGCTGCTGGGCGATGCGAAGCTCGACTGGCCTTCCCCGCCACCAGCCGCACTTGGTGCGGGGGTCCAGGACGAACCAGGATGGAAATAGCTCCCCTCAACTTACGGGACTAGATAATGAACACCGTTGACAGATCGTGCTAGACCGCCAGCCCCCGCCACCTTACCCAATTGATGGCGGCGTGTCCTCAGACGTCGTGAGGGACGTATCTATTGCCCAGGGGCTCGCATTTGATTCGCAACAGCAGCAGGCCCACAATGCCCAAGTGACGCGGATGCAGTGTGGGGTGCAAGCCCTGGTACAGGCGGTAAGAGCACAAACTCCGCGCCAACAGTGAGCGCGCAGGTGCGGTTGAGTGAGCTGATACACGCACAGAACACGAAATAGCTTTCCAGCAGCAGCGCCGAGAGCGACGTTAGAACCGGCAAAGTCTTTGTACAGTCGTTTTCGAGAGCATGACGTAGTACTCGAGCTCGGATTTGCGGAGCTGGGGCAGTTTCCGGAGACGAGGACAGTGCCAAACGAGAGGCGATGGACTCGTTAGACTGTGCGTATCACGGTTCTACTATTGAGAGGGCGTGTCGGGAGTCTTGACGCGCCGTCGACAAAACCGCCCGTGAGCGCTTGGAGGTGGTCAATTATGATGATGATGACGACGACGACAGCGCTTGCGTTTGCCCCATCGAACTGAGCAAATCGATGCTAACCCGTGCACGAATGCGGGGCTAGCGGACCGTGGGTAGCCAAGGCAGAAACAAACAGATGGACAAACAACAAAGTAACGAAAACGTGTTTTCTTCGTTTCTAAGGCTCTGAACACCCGAAGGCCTCAAACACTCCGACTTCAAGGGTCCCATCAAACTTCTTCAAAAAAACGCGCGCTTCTCTATGCGGCAGAGGAAATGAATAGGGCTATGCTGTGCGTTTCCTCGGATCCTGAGAAGATAACTTTAATTCCAATACCTTATAAAAGCTGCTTTTGAAGATGATATACTGTCAACACGCTATAGGATGTCTTGTCACCCATTTCCCAACCTCGAGCTAGACTCCACACGCGCTGACAGGGCTGTGGAGCTTATACGTTCAGTACAACTCATACTAAACGATGCTAGTCTGTACGGCAACTTGCACGACATTGCCTCCGGGAAACGGGGTCCATGCAACATTCCAGGTGGAACGCCTCTAGCCTTCCTCATCGAATATATCATTGCTCGCCACTCAAATGGTCTAGCAGTGCCGGTAGACACCTCGTCATCAAAGTCTATTAAACTGGATCCAAAAGAAAAAAACCGAAACCCTTGCTTTCGCTGTGTCAAGAACCATCAAGGGGTGAGTGCTAATTGCTGGTGATTGTGTTGTGTTACTTATGACTTATGTTTGTAGTGCATTATCGTCTCTGGACCAGGCGAGCCACGCGTATGCAAGAGGTGCAAGGAGCATGGATTACAATGTATTTCAAAGATGGTGAGCTCATTGTCGAAAGGTCCGGCCTCTGTGATACGGTTCTAATACAGTCATACAGCCACGCCTCCCTGGGCCGGACGCCAATTATCATGTCCCGCAGCCCACGGTGTACAACGTGAATCAACAACCTGAAATCACTGCGCCTGTTTACCAACAGCAAGTACATACTCATCAAGTACAGAACGACTACAATCAATATCCGGTTCAGGGCATTCATGAACAACATCCCACTCCGGCTCCAAGCTCTAATATGTAAGCAGGTCTTCTACTAAAAGATCTTCCGCCGAGATTCCAACACGCTTAACACTTTCTTTGGATATATCAGGGAGTACATGCCTGCTGGAGGCCACATTAATTACTTCTACGCTGCTGAGGACATGCAGTTTTAGTCTTCAGTACCCGACCCTTTTTTTATATTTAAATCGGCATTTTTATACCGCTACTGTACCCGACTCTTGAGTTGCGTTTGTCTCCGTCTGTATATTTTTCGTACTATATCTATATATTTTACAAGGGTTTTTCGGGTTTGCCGTTGTGTATGGCAGAAGCACTGTTGACATGTGGAAAAGAAACGACCTTTGGTGCGCCGAACTGGTACGAAATATTCAAGACGAAAAAGGAGGTTAAGGCCGAACAAGCCGGTGGCGAGCAGAAGCTAAGAGACACAAATCGTGACCAAATATAAACAAGCCGGATCAGATTCAACCCATATTAATCCCGGCGCGTGATCGCTGAAAGCCTTTGAGAATCGTAAAAGCATTCCATAAGCACATGTTTCTACAAGATAAACGATAGTGACATTTGTTTGTTATTTTACTGCGATCAAGTTGAAACAATTACAAGGCGTGTGTCCCGGCCGTCACAAGGCAGAATTTTGTGTTCTACCATTCCGACTTTGAGTGACGGCAGTTGTGCGGGTGTCCCCGCTGATTGACAATTTACCACGAAATTCCACGGAAGGAGTCGATCAGATATCGACTCCTCCGCAGAGCCCCCATGCCTTCGCAAAAGTTTTTTTCACTGGCATGATTTTTCATCGCCTACATTTCTTTCAGTCATTGAGTAAAAACGCTGAAGCCCACTGCGAAAGGAACTACTGCGTACTGCCGTATACGTACCAGGATATTGGGGAGCTTGGTACTCTTCCTCGTCGTCGTCCACGATGCCCGTGGCCACCGCCCCGCACAGGACCTGTGGCGGGGCTGAGCACGATCAGGTCCAGCAGCACTCGCCATGCGGAACGCGGGATATTGTCGAGCAGTGAGAGCGCAGTGGAAATCGTGCTGCCGGACACGCCGCCTCCACCCATAGCGAACATTGTGTGTGATTGTGCAATACCTGCGCGTAGTTCACGGGCGCTAAGGAACGCAAGCGCGTCTGGGGGGGGTAGAGTCAAGCCACAGGATGGCACTATAATGGCGCACGTCTTTGTCGCAATGAGAGTAATGAGCGCCCGTGTACAAAGGGAGTCTCTCCAGTGATGTCCACGTAATGCACGCCAAGCCAGGCACACACTCTGATCGAGCACCATGATCATTAGTGGGGAGAAATGACAGATGAAAGGGGCATACACACTGCACGACGGACATGCCCCAGCGGTAGTATGGGCCAACAACGCTAATGACGACCTTAGAGTGCGCACGGCGTCGTAAACTTCTTCGTCACGCGTCATATCAATTAGCCCAAGCCCCTCTACAAGTTTAACGAGCCGTGCCTTCGAGCGTCCAACGACGCCTAAGGAGAACAAGCTGCGCTCGCGGTGTGTATGCAAATAGCGTGTAATGAGCTTCTCAGTGAATCCTAGTACGTATAATGATGTAGAGGAGCGGTCCGAGTCAGAGTTCGTATTTGTAGTCCCCTTCTGCCTCGCGCATGTAATATGGCTCGGCCTCAGAGCGGCGCTTACGAACGACTCAGGGTTATCCGCGGTTGAGATGGAGGACGTCGGTAATAGCGTTATTGGAGAAGCTACAAGTCGTGTGACACGATGGATGGAAGTGCAGATCTTCAGACCATGCAACGTTATGTAATCGGCTCGTGGAGAAAAAGAATGTCGACCTTGAAAAGCATCGCGCGGACGAAGGAAAGAGCCTCGTCTACCAACCGTCAGGAAGACTGCCAACTGCTGCTTTCCATTCGAGAAACCGCTGGACGCGAGGGTCACGATGATCCCAGTCTCGGTTGTATAAAGGATGAACTGAAGGACAGATGCGTCTGCCTCGCTGCTGTCTATGTCGTGCTTAACGAAGAATGTGCGGACATGGGACGGGAAGCCTTCAATCTGACCGGGGGCAGTGGAGCCCTTACTGTGGCCAGATTTAAGATAACACGTGGCTAACACATGCTTATAGCAATTTTACGTACAAAACATGTAAGTACAGTTACTTACGTACAAAAATACGTATGTGTAAAAATACGTAAATAACAACAGCCAACAAGAGGCGGTTAGGCAAGTAGATCAATATTAGTGATGGAATAAGATGACAGTAGACCTGAGGGCGACTATAAATTACCTCCAGTTCTTTGAGCCTGACATCCCGCAAGTACTCGCTTCAACGGCCTGGCACTACCCATCTCACTCAATGTCCTTCACACCGTCGTGCATTGTTCTGGACTCCTCGACTGCCAGAGCGATAATCGACCTTATGCGCCTGGCACACCCAAACGTATTGGGTGATATTGCGTACAATTCTTTACAAGAACTTGCTTCTGGAAGGAAACACTTGCTCGACGTTCAGGCTGGAACACCTCTGGCTCGCCTCATCGAACGTATGGCTACACTCCCTCCAATTGGTTTCGCAGCAGCCTCGGGAATGCCCACAGCAGGTGGGAGTGGTAGAACAAAAGTTTTGGAAAAAAATAAAAAGCCATGCCGTCGTTGCAGGAAGGCTCACCAAAGGGTAAGTGCTCATTCATACTAATCGGATCGTGTTGCTTATGATTTCATTCTGTAGTGCGAGATCGTTTCCGGAGAAAATGAGCTACGCCTGTGCAAAAAGTGTAAGAATCGTGGTCTAATGTCGTGTGTCCCAAATGTGCGTATGTTCGTCAAGTTTATGTTGATTTCATCCATGTATAATGTGCCATAAATCGATGTGTATCGGCCATAAGGCCCCACAGATACTCGAGATACCCCCGTATGAAAATGTGGGACCTGCTTCTGACACCAATTATCACGTCCGGCAGCCCACGTTTTACAATCCACAGGTGGAGAAGGCCGTCTACCAGCATCCGACGGAACAGGTCGCTTACAACCAACAAGACATTCCTGGCCCAAGCTTTGGCGTGTGAGTATCTCTTCCTATAAGCCCTTCCTCCTCCAAGCCTATGCTTCCCTCGTGCTGATTGGTCTTGAATGTAACCAGGAATAATGCGGCTGCCATACCCAGCCTGGACATCTTTTTCACCGGGAGCGCCATCCCTGACTGTGATTTCTACACCGGAGGCTTTGCGAACAACAACGATCCCTTCCAGGGATAGCAAGACTTAATTCGAGATCTCTGCGAAGCAACTACTCTATTCTCGATGCCCGCGCATACATGGCCTATCCTGCCACTCATTCGGGTCATTTAGGGACTGTATCCCATTATATTGTGTGTTTATGACCACGACTTCCCGTTTCTCATAATTATTGTGACTCAAAGCACAGAGTATTGACTATAATGATAATGTATTTACTTTTCCCTGCTTGATGTATGGAAGACTATCAACCTGTTCGTACACTTTTTCTTTCCTTACTTTCGATAGTTTTCGGAATCAAATATAACTTTATTTATTTTTTCTTGTTTGGATTTGTCTCGCTCCCCAATTTGTCAACCGAGTGCTGCAACTCGTGACTTCGTATGCCTGTGAAATAACCCCCCAGGAATTTCTCTTTTGACAATAACTCTTCGATTGCTCTCCCCGCATTTACTACTAAAGTGCGTGATCAGCTCCCGAAGCGTCGATCTTATTGGTTATTAATTATTAGGCTGATTGGTCATCCATCAACCTACGTAATAACTTAAGCACCGTTTGTGTACTCGTGTCCCTATTTTCAATCCCAGTCCTGTCTTTATGCGGTCGACTCAGTCCGCTCAAAGGGAAGCAAGTATTCGACGATGTTAAATAGCGTAATGAAGATATGACATCCCTGAGTCCACTTCAGGTTCTCGCCACTGATCCCATGCACGTTGGTCGAGGGCAGGACAAATACCCGTTTTTTCACACTTATGACTACATTGGCGAGGGAGGGAATATATTCTTCCGAAAACAAAGCTGTAAGCATCTCTGCTTCACCCGGAGCCGGGCGTATAGGTGTTTGAAGCTGGGGAGAGTACAGGTAGGTACTTCAGGTCATATTTTGCTTCTGCGGAACTAATGAAATGATAATCAGGCCGCTTAGGCTTTTTGGTTCGCGGACAACTTCGAACTTTAAAGGCGGATTGCATCTGGTTGCGGTGAGATCGTGGTTTAACACATGTGAATACGCTCCCGCAATCCTACCGTTTGTCTTTATTAACTGTCAAGCTCATACTGCAAGTAATAAAAGAATGTATACACCCGTGTTTCGACAATATGTGAATATTTATGCAAATTAAGAACTTGGTCCCACCGCCTCACAATGACTAACTCTAGGTATCCAACGAGTAACTCTCCCATCGATAAGCGATAAAGCGAGCCTGAGAAAAAGACGGTCATACCATCAATATGTGAAAATGCCATCCTGAAATGCACTGCAAGAGCCTGCCGTCTCGGGCGCATTTTTGATCCCTCAAACAATCCGTTCTTACCAGTTCCCAAGGTTTCGACTTGCCCCTGATTACATCCTTGCTGGCTTGTTTGCCTAAGTTTCGTTGGGCACACTCGGCGCACGATAGGCGACGCCGTATGTGGGCCATACGTGGGGTGACATTCTCTTGATGTGCCATTAATACCTTGACACGTTTCGAGCTGGGGCCAACTGCGTCGCCGCAACAGCTCGCGGACCGTGCATACTGGGTTCGGGTTCTACAATACTTTGTTCATCTCCTACGGTCCGGGCTCGCCAATGGCTTATTGTAACCTCAAGGCTGTCCCGAAGACACCGCGGAGCTGCAATCCTCAGCTGACCTGGCTTCCCAGTCTTCCCATCTTATTCCGGCTTGATTACTCGCTAATCAAGCACTTGTGTCCTTCCGGGGATTCCCAGAGACCGATGTGCAAAACGTAGCAGTGCGGATTGAGCCGAACCCTGAAAGAGACATGATACCACATATAGTCGCACTACAAGTAAGACCTTTTGACTCTATGGATCACTCAAAAGCTGAAACCCACATCAAAGTCTCCGGCGTAGGATAAGAACAAATGCAGAAAAGTCCCAAATCCAACGTACGCAAGCTTTCCTCGCCGTCGTCGGCTACGTTACGGCGATGATAATGCCGGCGTGTGCTGCGCAGTTGCAGAGTTGGCAAAGGACAGTTCAAACTTCAGATGGGCCGAATGCGCCGTACAGTCAGCTGGGTGATCGTGGCAAAGCAAGATTGCTCGCTCCACACACCGGCACGCCGCAACTTTGCGGACGTTGGTGATGCCTCGGAAAGGGCACGAGGTTCTAGTCCTGCCGGCGTCTCAACTTTATTTGTACCTGTAATTACGTTCAGGTACATGATGCTATGAGGATTTTCTCCTAAGTTCTACTTCAGG
>JAKOPK010000695.1:0-11172 GCA_024195185.1 Coniferiporia weirii
CTTCAGAATTATCTAATACAAGGTTGCCCCCCCGAAGGGGGGGCCTAGACTAAACAACTACGGAGGCGCCCGACACTACACATCGTGTAGAACTGGGTGGGGTGCACACCCCCAAGGGGGCCAAGTGGGGAAATGCACCCTATTAAGGAAAGGGAAAAGGAGAGGAGAAAAGGGAGGGATACATATCACAACCATTGCCCGTAACTAATAAAAGAGAGGAAAACTTATGGATGCTTAGAAATAGAAGGGGGGGTGGCAGTGAGAGCCAGACAGAAACCGGTAAAGGAAACTGAAAGCCAGTTGCTAGTCAGAGGGAAAGGGAGGAGTGTTACCTGTGAGCTCCAAGAGAGCTGGGTCCGTGTCCTGTGTCCTGGGTCCAAGGTATCGACACACGTAGTCCCTAAGAACGTTGAGATCGAAATCCTCTCCGGAGGTGGGCAGGCCATCCAGATCCATGGCGGCAAATGCCAGCCTGATGGACCCCATGGTGCGGTCTGAGATGTGGTTAAGGTGTCCTGTCACATGCAGCCAGCGCCGAAGGACGGGGAGGAGGGCTTCATCTGCCCACTCGCTGTGGTGGGCTGGGGGGGGGCGATTAGCCAGCCAGACTCGTGGGATCCATGCCTGGAATGCGTCACAGCCACCCAGGATGTGGGCGGTGGACTGGACGGGCCATGGGGGGTGGTTGCACCAACGGCAGTAGGGGATCAGGCCATGTACGCGATGGTAGACTGAGTCAAAGCTCAGCCAGTATCCCCCATAGGGACCGGCGTGACAGAGGACCTGCGCTACAGTGGAAAGCTCACGGCGGGGGTGGTCCACAAAGAGTGTGAGGAGCTTGCATGGAGTGCGGGTGGGGGGTCCGGTTACAGCCAGGTACTTGTCAGTGGTTGATGCGAGTGGATGAGCCAGTTGGTGGGACCAGTGTGCCTGGGCAACGAGGGTGGACTGCTCCTTGAGTGTGGAGATGGAGGGGGCTAGTGAGGACAGGGGCAAATCTGTTGCAGCTTTTGCCTCGGCGTCTGCCCATTTGTTGCCCACAATGTCCGAGTGACTGGGACACCACACGAAGTGGATGGTGAGGCTGGGGAATGAGTTGAGAAGTGTTTGCACACCTGCCTTCCAGGTGGGGAGGAGTTGGGCCCCTGATGCGGATGGCCAAGTCCAGAAGAGGTTGATGGCCATGAGGGAGTCGGACATGAAATGAATGTCCGATACTTCCATCAGGTGATTGCAAAGGTGGGTGGCTGCCCACCCCGGAGTGCCGGCTAGTGAGAATATTTCGGCGTCCGTGGTGGTGGCAACAGAGGGGGATGCAAGGCGACGGAACCCGAGTTTGCAAGTGCCATGCATGGCGCAGATGGCGGACCCCGAGTCGGTGCCAATGTGGGAGCCATCGGTGAAGACCTGGAGTGAGGTGATGGTGCACCGTTCTCGAGCTCGAATGACGAAAGTGCGTTGGACCTCGGAGGGAACCAGGATGGGGGGGACTTCAAAGGTGATCCGGCCCTGCCCAAAGGCGAGGGGGTCCGTCCAAGGGGGGTGCGTATACGCGGGGACTTGCTGGACACGTGGGACACGGACCTGCAGAGAATGGGAGAAAGGGAGGTTAGCGCTGTCTCGGTAGTGACGATGGCCTACAGGGTGTGGGGTGTGCCAAAGGTGCAGGGCATGGCCAGTCTTTAAATATTCAAAATAAGCAAAGAAAGGGGGGGTGGAACATAGAAAATTAGTAGAAAGGGGGGATGCGCCTTTGTAGACGCCTAAAATCCATCGGCAGGCGGTGTTTTGGACTGCCTGTAGACGATTGACCATGGTTTTCTGGGGGCAGCCATGATACCAAACCGGCGCGCCCCATGCAAGCACGGTGCATATGCAGGCTGAGTATAGTTGGCGCAGGAGGAGGGCCGAGATGCCGCATTCAGTGTTGCCAAGGATGTGGAGGGCGGTGAGGGTGGAGAGCCCTTTCGAGTGCATACACTCGACATGGGCCTTGAATGAGAGACCAGGGTCCCACCATATTCTGAGCCATCGCAAGGGGTTAGTGGGTTTGATGATGGTGGTGGGTGTAATTTGTATGCTGGCAGTCCTCCAGTTGTCATAACCGATGGTGCACCGGGGGGGATGGAAGTGGAGTGCCTCTGTCTTTGCAGCTTCGATGTTGAGGCCAAGCCAGAGGAAGTGACTGTTGAGTTGGTGGTAAGTGCAGGCTAGAGTATCACAGTTGGAGGTGATATCTGGGCCCACACAGACGATGAGGTGGTCGTCCACATACACGAGGAGGTTGCATCCCGGTTGCTGGAAGCGCCGGATGGTGAGCCCCGCAAATATGGTTGACAAGATGGGGGATACTGGGGACCCTTGTGGGGTTCCAAGGTCAGGTTTGGGTGCGCTGGGCAGGGTCGTCCCATCGAAGGAAATAGAGACACTGCGGCCCGTCATGAAAGATAGGCACCAGTCTGCCAGGTTGAGTGGACAGCCCATAGACACAAGTTGCTGGTGGAGGAGAGCCGGGTGGACTGAGTCGAAGAATCCTTGTATGTCCACCACAAGGATGGAACATACTTGGCCTTTCAAGTGGGCCCGCTCGACAATCTGTAAAAGGTGCTGGGAGGCATCATAGACCGAATGGCCTTGATGCCCCCCATATTGGTTAGGGGGCAGCCAGTTTTCCTCGTTGGCAAGGAACTGGAGCCGGTACTATGGTATGACCCCCGCAGACAGGGACGGCGCCCCCCCTCAGTACCCCAGTGAGTCTTTCCTTTTTAACCTCCCCTCGGAACTTGCTTCTACCCTCACAGTGTGTGGCGACTTCAACCATCGTCACCACTTGTGGTCCAACCTCCATGCCAATCGTGCAGAAGTCCTCAAGGCGCAACCCTTGGATGACTTCTTCCACGTGCATGGCCTTGAACCTGCTCACGACCCTGACTCCGACTCTCGTCCTCATGATGGGATCGGACAATGCCCTATAGATATGGTCTGGGCCCCCTCCTCACTCGACGCCAACTCGATCTTGGACACCTTCAAGTCCACTCAAACCCCCCTCTCCAACCATGCCCGCCTAAACTGGGCCATCCCAACCGCATCCCCCCCTCCCATTCTGAGAACCCGACGCCTCACAGTGGACGACTTCACGGAGTGGTCGGAAATCGCCTACCCGGCCCTTGACAAAGCCTTCCAACTCCCTGTCGATGACACCAACTCCTTGGACCTCAAAGCATCTGCCATGGTGAAAGCCATGGAAGACGCCCTCGCCCCCTTCACCTCGATTGCGAAGCCAAAAAAGACCGAAGTTGCATGGTGGACCCCCCACTGTGACGCCCTACTCAAAACCATTGGCAACACACCCACCGCACTCACCCGCTCCAGCGCTCGCCAAGCCTTTAAAAGAGGCGTACACACAGCCAAGCAGACCTATTACTCCGACCAGGCCAAGGAGGCCAACCTGACAAACATTTGGTCTTGGGCCAAACGTGGACTGGGGGTCCACCCCACCCAAGTCCCCTCCCTACAACAGGGGGATGGCACCTTTACCCAATCCGAGGAAGAAAAAGGTGAGTTATTCCGAACCACTTTCTTCAAAGACCCTCCCCCCATCCCAGACACGGGCCTCCCACCCACACCCGCACCACCCCCACCAGCACCGCCCCTACTCGCCTCTGAGCTTGAGACGGCACTCTCCAGCACCTCCAACCTGTCGGCTCCAGGGCCCTCTGGGATTAGCTATCGCCCCCTAAAATGGGTGATTATGCACTATCCCACCGAGGTTCTAACCCTTTTCAATGACTGTCTACCATCCTTCTTGACCTCCTACCGCCATCATCTATGGATACCGCTCTGGAATGCTTGGGGTCGGTCACAGAACCCATTATCTGTCTTGGTCGCCGACTGGGTCAATACACAAGAGAACTTTCCGACTCACATGGTAGTCGTACTGCTATGTGGTCTCCTGGTCGCCTTCGTCGTCATTGGTGTGCAAGGGGCAGCGCCTGCCAGTGGGCCTTGGGACCCGTTGTTAACGTCCCTGATGGGAGTGATGACTCGGTGAGGATGATTTGCATCCACGTCTGCACTGATTCCCTCTGCTTCAGTGCTCCCAGAGATGGGTGTATACCTGTTCGATGGGGGGGCACGACGTTAACACCCCTAGCAGGGGGGGCAACCCTCAGCCCTGCACAGCAGTCGGTGGGAGCCAGGCAACCTCGAACCCGGGTAGTACCGGGTCTGTCCCTTTGGGGGCTGCTTAAGTGTGGAGGCCGTGCCGGGCTTAGCAACCCAGTCCCTTTGGGGAAACAACTGCTCCCCCAAAGCCTAACGGGCAGCCCAAAAGGGTCCTGATGACGGCATTCTTTGCCAAAAGGGATAGGGGTCTCATAACAGGGGGTATGGCGATGATAACCAGCCGACGCGAAAGCGACAGGCCACCCTCGGCCTTCTGGAAATGGCTAGGGGACTCCTGGGGAGGCATTCCAACCCGGGTCAACCTAGGCCGGCTCCTCTAGGTGGTTAGTATGGCGGACTCCTGGGGAGGCATTCCAACCCGGGTCAAGCTATGCGACACGGTAAGTCCTGCATGCTGTGGGTCCAGAAGCCAGCACTTCTATTGCATCAGGAGATGATTCCCCATGCTTGCACAGGTTTTTGAAGCACATGCAGGACATGGGGAAATGGAAGCAGCCGGGGACTCCCAGGGCAATCCTAAAAGTGTAGAGTGCAGATAATAAGCTCAACACCTGCAGTTCAGTGATGGGTGTAAAAGATATATTAGAAAGTATAGAGAATATAGATATACATGACTTGCCTGCAGTTCAGTGATGGGTGTAAAAGATAGAGAACACTATCACTGAATCTGCAGCTATATGGGGCAAGGGCAAACCGCGCAAAGACTAGCAAACAACTGACTACCAGGATAGGGAGTCAGGTGATAGGAAGATCATGTGATTGTATAAACAGATCACATGGTTAGAATGAGACATGTCATGTGATATGAAGATCACGTGACATAGTAAAGAAAAGGAAGGAAAGAAAAATCATATAATAACAAAAAGCTGCCCTGGGTCAACTGGTCTGTGGAAGCGAGCCCAGGCACCGGCAGGAGAGTTGCTGCCGGTGGCCGCAGAGTACTAAATCTGCTGTGGGTCTGCATCGGGGTAATTCCGACTGCAACGCTTAAGTTGATTCCTCAGAATGAAGCAGTGCTCTACAATGGAAAGCGGGGGGCGGGGATACTTGGGTTTGGGTGGTGGGGTAGTGCCTATGGCGCCGCGACCCTCACACTACACCCTTGCACACTGTATACCTACAAACCAGCGTGCCGTAGAGGACAGCGGAGGGGCCTTGGTCAGCCCATACTCTGAGGAAGGTGCACACATATGTTTGGCCTCGCAAGAGAGTCGTTAATCTGGGCTCAACTCCTCCTTTCTTTGCTTACTTTGAGTACTTAAAGACTGGCCATGCCCTGCGCTTATGGCGCACTCCCCACTCAGTAGGCCGCCACCACTACCGCGACAGCGCTAACCTCCCTTTCTCCCATTCTTTGCAGGTCTGTGTCCCACGTGTCCAGCAAGTCCCAGCATATATGCACCCCCCTTGGATGGATCCCCTTGCCTTTGGGCACGGCCGGATCAACTTCGAAGTCCCCCCTATCCTGGTTCCCTCTGAGGTCCGACGTGCCTTCGTCGTTCGAGCTTGGGAATGGTGCACCCCCTCCTCACTCCAGGTCTTCACTGATGGCTCTCGCATTGGCACGGACTCGGGGTCAGCCATCTGTGCCATGTGCGGCACTCGCAAGCTCAGGTTCTGCCGCCTTGCATCCCCCTCAGTTGCCACTGCCACAGACGCCGAAATATTCTCACTAGCCGGTGCCCCAGGGTGGGCAGCCACCCACCTTCGAGATCACCTGATGGAAGTATTGGACATTCACTTCATGTCCGACTCCCTCATGGCCATCAACCTCTTCCAGACATGGCCATCCTCTTCAGGGGCTCAACTCCTCCCCACCCGGAAGGCGGGCATGCAAACACTGCTTGACTCATTCCCCAGCCTCACCGTCCACTTCGTGTGGTGTCCCGGTCACTCGGACATCGCAGGTAATGAATGGGCAGATGCCGAGGCAAAAGCAGCCACAGATCTGCCCCCATCCTCACTCGCCTCCTCCATCTCCACACTAAAAGAACAGTCCACTCTCGTCGCGCATGTGCACTGGTCTCACCAACTGGCACGCCCCCTTGCCTCAACTGCCGACAAATACCTGGCAGTGACTGGACCCCCCACCCGCACCCCGCGCAAGCTACTCACACTCTTTATGGACCACCCCCGCCGTGAGCTATCCACAGTAGCACAGGTCCTCTGTCACGCCGGTCCCTATGGGGGCTACTGGCTGAGCTTTGACTCAGTCTACCGACACATGCACGGTCTGATCCCCTACTGCAGATGGCATAACCACCCCCCATGGCCTGTTCAGTCCACCGCCCATATTCTTGGCAGCTGCGATGCATTCCAGGCATGGATCCCACGAGTCTGGCTGGCTAATCGCCCCCCTCCGGCCCACCACAGTGAGTGGGCAGACAAAACCCTTCTCCCCATCCTCCGGCACTGGCTGCGCGCGACTGGACACCTTAACTGCATCTCAGACCGTACCGTGGGGTCCATCAGGTTGGCATTCGCTGCCATGGATCTGGACGGTCTCCCCACCTCCGGCACGGATTTCAACCTCAACGTTCTCAGGGACTATGTGCGTCGATACCTCGGACCCAGGACACAGGACACGGACCCAGCTCTCTTGGAGCTCACAGGTAATGCTCCTCCCTTTCCCTCTGATTAGCAACTGGCTTTCAGTTTCCCCTATCGGTTTCTGTCTGGCTCTCGCTGCCACCCCCCCTTCCATTTCTAAGTGTCCATCAGTTTTCCTCTCTTTTATTAGTTATGGGCAATGGTCGCAATATGTATCCCTCCCTTTCCTCCTCCCTCTCCCTTTCACTTTAATAGGGCGCATATTCCCACTCGGCCCCCTCGGGGGCGCGCACCCCGCCCAGTTCTGTATGATGTGCAGTGACGGGCGCCTCTGTAGTTGTTTAGTCTAGGCCCCCCCTTCGGGGGGGCAACCTTGTATTAGATAATTCTGAAGGAATAATTATAAAAAAATTAAAAAAAACCCCTGCCATGAGCTATCCACAGTAGCTCAGGTCCTCTGCCATGCTGGTCCCTACAGGGGCTACTGGCTGAGCTTTGACTCAGCCTACTGGCATGTACATGGCCTGATCCCCTACTGTAGGTGGCACAACCACCCCCCATGGCCTGCCCAGTCCACCGCTCACATCCTGGGCGGCTGCGACGCATTCCAGGCATGGATTCCATGAGTCTGGCTGGCTAATCGCCCCCCTCCAGCCCACCACAGCAAGTGGGCAGACAAAACCCTCCTCCTCATCCTCAGGCGCTGGCTGTGCATCATGGGACACCTTAACTGCATCTCAGACTGCACCACAGGGTCCATTCAGCTGGCTTTTGCTGCCATGAATCTGGATGGTCTACCCACCTCCAGTGCAGACTTCGACCTCAATGTCCTTAGGGATTATGTGCATCAATACCTCGGACCTTGGACACAGGATGCAGACCCAGCTCTTTTGGAGCTTGCAGGTAATGCTCCTCCCTTTCCCTCTGACTTGTGACCGTCTTTTGGAGTCTTCATCGATTTCCCATATGGCACTCTGCAGCCTCCCCTTTCTCCAATTCTAAGCATCCATAAGTTTTCCTTTCTTTTATTAGTCATGGGCAATGGTCATGATATGTATCCCTCCCTTTCCTCTTCCCCCTTTCCCTCTCTTTAATAGGGTGTGTTTTCTCACTTGGCCCCCCTGGGGGTGCGCACCCCACCCAGTTCTGTATGATGTGCAGTGATGGGTGCCTCTGCAGTTGTTTAGTCTTGGCCCCCCCTTCGGGGGGGCACATGTATTAGATAATTCTGAAGGAATAATAAAATAAAATTAAAATTAAAATTAAAAAAAGGCCAGGGGGGTGGTTGTGCCACTGGCAGTAGGAGATCAAGCCATGTGTGTGTCAGTAGGCTGAGTCAAAGCTCAGCCAGTAACCCCTGTAGGGACCGGCATGGCAGAGGACTTGAGCTTTTTTTTAATTTAATTTAATTTATTATTCCTTCAGAATTATCTAATACATGTGCCCCCCCGAAGGGGGGGCCAAGACTAAACAACTGTGGAGGCGCCCGTCACTGCACATCATACAGAACTGGGTGGGGTGCATGCCCCCAAAGGGGCCTAGTGAGGAAATGCACCCTATTAAAGAGGGAGGAAAGTGAGGAGGAAAGGGAGGGATACATATCGCAACCATTGCCCGTGACTAATAAAAGAAAAGAACTGAGGGACACTTAGAAATGGAAGGGGGGGTGGCAGTGAGAGCCAGACAGAAACCGATAAGGGAAACTGAAAGGCAATCGCTAATCAAAGGGAAAGGAAGGAGCATTACCTGCGAGCTCCAAAAGAGCTGGGTCCATGTCCTGTGTCCTGGGTCTGAGGTATCGACGCACATAGTCCCAAAGAATGTTGAGTTCGAAATCCACTCCGGAGGTGGGCAGGCTGTCCAGATCCATGGCGGTGAAAGCCAGCCAGATGGACCCCATGGTGTGGTCTGATATGCGGTTAAGGTGTCCCATCATGTGCAGCCAGCACCGAAGGACAGGGAGGAGGGATTCATCTGCCCACTCGCTGTGGTGTGCCGGGGGGGGGGCGATTAGCTGGCCAGACTTGTGGTATCCACACCTGGAATGCGTCGCAGCTGCCCAAGATGTGAGCGGTTGACTGGATGGGCCATGGGGGGTGGTTGTGCCATCTGCAGTAGGGGATCAGGCCGTGTATATGCCAGTAGACTGAGTCAAAGCTCAGCCAGTATCCCCCATAGGGACCAGTGCGACAGAGAACCTGGGCTACTGCCGACAGTTCGCAGCAGGGGTGGTCCACGAGTAGTGTGAGTAGCTTGCACAGAGTGCATGTGGGGGGTCCAGTCACCGCAAGGTATTTGTCGGCGGTCGAGGCAAGTGGGCGGGCCAATTGGTGGGCCCACCACGCTCGAGCGACGAGAGTGGACTGCTCCTTGAGTGCGGAGATGGAGGGGGCGAGTGAGGATGGCAGCAGGGTGCCTCTCCTTCATGACGGCATGGAGCGTCTCCATCTCTTTCGATGGAATGACCCTACTGACTGCCCCCAAACCCGACCTCGGCACCCCACAAGGGTCCCCAGTCTCCCCCATCCTGTTGACCATCTTCGCGGGTCTTGCAATTAGGTGCTTCCAACAGCCCGGTTGCAACCTTCTCGCATATGTGGACGACCACCTCATCATTTGCGTCGGCCCCAACATTGCATCCAACTGCGAAACACTGGCAACCGCATACCGCCAACTCGACGGCCACTTCCTCCGGCTCGGTCTCAACATCGAAGCTGCGAAAACGGAGGCCCTCCACTTCCACCCACCCTGGTGCACCATCGGCTACGACAATTGGCGCACTGCGGGCATCCAAATCACACCCACCACCATCATCAAACCCACTAACCCCCTGTGATGGCTCGGAATTTGGTGGGACCCTGGTCTCTCCTTCAAACCCCACATCGAGCGCATGCGCTCCAAGGGCCTCTCCACCCTTGCCACCCTCCGCATACTCGGCATCACTCATCCCTTCTTGTCCTCTTACCACCACCATCTTGCTATGGATCCCGCTCTGGGGGGTGTTCTTGGGGGAAGTCGCAGCAACCCATACTCTGGTCTGGTGTCTAGCTGGGTCGAGCATCGAGAGAGGGGCTCTCCGACTGGCAGTTTGGCTCTTTGCGCCGTCATTCCACTGGTTGTCGCCGTCATGCAGCGGGCAACAGGTGCCCTTAGCGCCCGCCGGAGGGACATGGGACCCGTCGCTAACATCCCACTGGATTGGATGACTCGGTGAGGATGATTCCTTTTCACGTCTGTGCTACTCTCTCGGGGTGGCATGCTTGCTGGCTGGAGCAATTTGGCTGGCAGGGGGGGCTCGACGTTAATGTCCCCGGCGTCATGGAGGGGGGGTGCGCAGTTGGCTTCGGTCAGGAAACCTCAGTTCGGGGAAACTCAGATCTATTTAAGGGACTGTGTCCTGAGGCCGCATTTTCCCGGGCATGACAAACCAAAAACTGCTGCCCCAAATCCCGAAAGGGTCTTGATGATGGCATCCTGCTTCGGCAGGTTGCTAAGAGAGATAGGGGCCTCATAACATGTGTTCATGAAGGCCGATAACCAGCCGACGCAAGAGCGACAGGCCAGCACAGGCCCCTGGGGTAGATGACTTGCTCTCACTCAGTGGGTGGTTAGTACAGGCACTCCTTGGCGGCTGTAACAAGCGTCGAGGCTCTTACCCCTGTGCAACACAGTGACTCCTGTACGTTGCGGATCCGGAAGTGGGGTGACTAGAGTGATGGGGCTCTGCTTGCATCCCTTGACTGGCTGCTCATGAGTATTCCCTGGGGTAATCCCGGGTTTCTGAAGCACATGCAGGGGAACGGGAAACTCGGCAAGGAGGCTGGGGATAAGACCTGCAGTGGGAACGATTCCTATTGGCGTCAAACTCCCGTGTGGCAAACCACACCTTGGTTGAGTGGGCCGTGGCAGTGGGGGGTAGTTCCCTTCACTGATCCGAGAGGACTAAATTCTACCATGGGTCCAAGGGAGGGTAATTCTCCTTCTGGGCTTAAGTTGATTCCCAACAGTCAGCCACACTCAGTTAGCACTCTACCCTTGCGCCGAGGACAGCGTGTTGTGCATTAAAGAACCTCTGTGGTAGGAACAAGGAAATCGGGCCACAGAACCCAGGTCACTGGGGCGATGTCACGAGGAAGGTGTGCGCATATGTGGGCCCCGCAAGGGCGTCCTTAATGTTGGTTCGGTTTCCAGTACCAGTTTCTGTCTGGCTCTCGCTGCCACCCCCCCTTCCATTTCTAAGCATCCATAAGTTTTCCTCTCTTTTACTAGTTATGGGCAATGATCGTGATATGTATCCCTCCCTATCCTCGGTTTCTCTCCCCATCCTTTAATAGGGTGCGTTTTCTCACTCAGCCCTTCAGGGTGCGCACCCCGCCCAGTTCTGTATGATGTGCAGTGACGGGCGCCTCTGTAGTTGTTTAGTCTAGGCCCCCCCTT
>JAKOPK010000696.1:0-11168 GCA_024195185.1 Coniferiporia weirii
TCGTTGTCCAAATTCGTGCCCGGGAAGGCGGCGCCATGTACCCTGCGCACGTCGTCAGGTGCGAGCTCGTAGAAGACACCTCGCTCATAGTCGATACCCATGCGCTGCTGGCGCCGGAGCGGCTCTGCCTTCCTGCCAGCTAAGGCGGGCGGGAGACTGGTTGATGGGATAGGGCCTTCGTCCCTGTGCCTCTTCGATGCTGGGCACCAGAACTCCGATTCTTCATCCGACTCGCGCGCGCGCTTCTGGCCTTGGGGTTTCGTGATATCGATCGCTGGAAGTGGGCTCGGATTGAGCTTGGAGAGGGCCATGCGCTGGGTACGCTCTACGCAGGGCGAAGCAAGGGGAGTGAACACTTGCTCGTCGTCTTCATGGGGTAACGCGATGACATCAGCTTTGCGCGCGCGGTTGAGGCGAGGCGAGTCGTTGGTCGTCTCTCGTTCAGCAGAGTTAGAGCGTCCGCGCTTTGTTCCCCTAGGCTTAGAGTCGCGACCGCGGATGGGATCGGTCTCCTGAACTGCGACAGGCTCCTGGACTGCAATAGGCTCAAGTGCAGTGACGGGCTCTGGGGCGGCGACGGAATCCGAGGCTGTCGCGAGTTCTGGGCCTATTGTGGGTTCTGGGCGATTGACTGGCTCCTGGACGGCCACGGGCTCATCGGAGGGGACGTCCACAAGTACGTTCGCCGCCTTCCAAGCGAGCTTCATCAGTTCTGGGGAAACCTTGGGTACAACCGGTGCAGGCGCCGACATCTCAGCTCCGAACGACTCAGGCGGGATGTAAGACGTGTCGCGTGCGCGAATCATAGCTTTCGCAGCCTTGTCGTCGATCCCGACGCGCTTGAGGCCGTACACCCCGTATTCGCTAGAGCGGCGATCCAGCCATTCCTTAGTGACAGCCGGCCTCTCAGCCGCGGTCAGCTTGTACACTCCAATGTTGAGTTTGGGCTTTTTGAATCGGCTCATCTCATTTTTCCCGATGAAGCGGTAGATTTCGGATTGCGTGGGCGGGAGTATGTTGTTTGCGATCGTCCAGCGGCCACGAGGTGCCAACTTCTGGCCGTCGTACCCCGGGGCCGCCGTGGCACGCAGGAGTCTCCGATATGCGCCGTGGCAGAGCATCGTTTTGCCAGTGAGGAAGTCCACGTCTTTGTTCGGTGATGAATCCGATAGTGTAGAGGCGGTCGACGTCCTCGGTGGTGAGGCCGATACGCGGAAGATCGAAGATGCCGTGGTGGAATATCCAGCGCATGTAGTGGAAGTGCAATGCTTTCTCGTGGGCCCTGAAGACTTCGGTGACGCGTGTGCCGTGTGTCGGGGCTGCGGAACCACTAGGTGCGGGCTTTGCAGCAAAGTCGCGGATCTTGATGCCTTGTGCCTGTGCGTTAACCAATACGCCGGCATTGACTTTGGGGTCGAAGGGAGGGGTGCGATTTACTGAGAGTTCGCGGTCGAGGACCTCGTCTATATTGTCTGCGGGCCACACAGGTGGAGGGTTGTCGAAGGTATGAATCTCGACTCCTTGGCTCGTTTTGATTGCGGTCATGTTGTTCGCGGGTTCGCGGTTCTTTTCGGTCGGCTTTGACGCCGTCTCGGAGGGAGAGGAAGCGTTTGCTTCTAGCTGTGGGATAAAAACCTAAAGCAGCATTGATCAGTTTTGGATCAGTGATGCCGCAGCTAGATGTACGCACCTTTTCTTCGGTCGTCGTTGGAGCCGTATTGACGCGAATCGAATTGCCTTCGCTGCCACCGTCCCCAAGGTCGAGGCCGAGCTCGTTCGGTGGGAAGGATGCTGAGGGAGTGCTAGGGTTGGACAACACGCTATCGTCGTCCATGTGATCGCGGCCGGAGTGATTGGTGTCGACGGGATGGTTGTCGTCCACCAGCATGTGGCCAGCGGCAGTGGGTGCGGAGGCAGCGTGGTTCATACCGCCAAAAAGGCCAGTGATCTTGTTCCACATTGCCATCGAGACTTTAAGGCCGATGTCAGTGGCTGTCGGGGAATGGGCTGTGTGCGTGGGTGGCTCACCTCAGATGCGAGTTGAGACGAGTGAAATGCAATGTTGCGAAGTCTGAAAGGGTATGTGTTACAGCAAGAGCGGTCGTGGGAAGGCAGAGGATGGGGAGTCAAACAGTCGATGGCGACAGTAAGAGGGCAAGAGCAGAGAGGGGTTGTATCCGGCCACCGATACGCGTCCATTTATGCGCGCGACTTGAGCCACTCGGAGCCTTTCTCGCGTTTAATGAGGCACACGTGATCGCGTTTTAGTTGTTCTTGATTATGTAAATTCCTTTTCCCACTACCGGCCATCATCGGCATCACCTCGTTGTTCGCTTAGACATTTTTCAGCACAGCCATGACCACAATCGATTATTATTTCGGTCTAAAAGCCTCCTTATCATAAAAATCCGTCAACCCTGACCCTTCGTACCGCGCCTAGAGTCGAGTCAGGAGGAGGAATATCCCCGAATATAGACATCCTTTTATTCCTGTTTCGGAGGCGCAACACTGGACCGCGCGTAGAGCCTTCGGCCTGTGCACGCCGAGGTCAGGATGCCGTTCGGACTCCGGAGGGCCCGCGGCTCTTACCGTCAATATATTTTCCGGAGCCCGTGCGGATGAAAAAGCAGCATGTGCTCCGACAGCCTGTAGGTAGGATCTAAGTGTTGTCTCCGGAGTCCACAGTATTGTTACTCTAGCCACTACGGTCCCAAATGGGCTGAGTGCGTGTTACTCTACAACCTGTTGCTGTGGGGGCCCGGAAAGCTCAAGAAAGTGTGCTCTTGTTGAAAATGCTACGCGTACGAACTGTTTATATTTAACTTATGCCGCAAAATAAGTGCCCGATTAACCCGCATGCGTGGAATGGCACACTACTCACTGTCCTCTATTTGAGTTCTCTCGGTTCTCTTTTTAACCTTTTCTCAGGTCTGAAGCTTGGCATGTACATGTAGAGCTAGGCTGGTAGCACTATACTACAGAAGTATAGGGATTGAGCACCGAATATACTTCGCTCGGTGCTATGGTGAATGGGTGTTCATCATTAAAGCGTCGGCACGTACCCTGGCCAACTGGAAGATCAAGATATGGGGAACCCTCCTTCGGGTTTTAGATTAATTGTCCGAAGGTGATAGCTATCCACAGATGCGCAGTAGTCATCTCAATTCAAAAGTGTACTACATATGGTCGGTAGTAGACCACATATAGAAGGACGACCGGTAGAAAACAACTTGGGCGCTTCCGGTTGTCAAGTTGCATCCTGACACCGGCCACGTACACCCAGCGCACATCAAACTAGAAACTTGATGGTAGGTTTTTGCAAACATAGTACTACCGGACAAAAGAAGTGGAGAGTTTTTTTTGTCTCGTAGACTCCTCTATATAAGCACCACCACAACACATCCCACTTCCCCAAATCCCCAAAGGCACCACCACTATCTATCTGACCACGCAAACTGTGGCACCACTCATGATGCTATCGACACGATCTAGTGTAATACCCCTTGATCCCAGTGAAATTCCGCCATTGATTCCCATCTCTATGGGAGACAATTATGTCCAAGTTGCAGTCGCTATCATTATCTCGTATGACACCAGTTTAGTTCATAACAAACCAAACCGCTTAAACCATCATTAACTGCTCGTTTCAGTCACCACATTCGATAAAGAGGTATTACAATTCCAATGTCTTATTCCCTTTCCGTTAATCACACATATTTTCTTTGATGGCCTAGATTCAATACTTCTGGGTGATTATTTCCATTACTGGTCTCCGTCTTGCGGGCCGATGTTGATCAAAGGGAATGTACAATCACAAAGAACTCGCCCCGCAAGTCCGCCAGCATAATTTACTTTCTCGTAAGTGAACGCTACATGTGTAAATTTCAAATGTGGGTCAGACTATACCTTAACATACACCTTTTTCAGAACCGATACATAGGAATTCTTGCTGCATTCGCGCATTTAACATGTGAGTTTTTTGTGCTTAGGTTGATCTTGTGTGGTATTAATAGACAATTGAACTGGTCTAGCCACTTCCTACCATACAAATATAAATCAGTAAGCTCGTTGCCAATTTGATTTCTTACCACTGACTTGCAATTCTTTGAAACTCCAGGTGTAAATATGCTCGTTGTCTATTACCCGCCATAAGTTAACGAGATTATAGGCGAATTTTCTAATTGGACGACAAATATAGGGGGTGAGCAAGGGCCTGGTTTTTAAAAGCATAAACCAACAGTGACTTTTGATTCAGACTGGGCGACTATTGTCCTTTTAGACTGTATGGTTGTTCTCTACGGTTTCTCGTGTTATTAACCACTACGGGTGTCGTAGATATTCTCTTGATGAGGGTTCTTGCGTTATGGTCTGAAGGTGGGTGGCTTCACTTTGGTTTTGCTATAGAGCTAGTCGCCCATTCAGAACTTTAACAGAAAAGAAATTGGCCGTGTGCCTCAAGATTTTGTTTGCCTTAGAATTTGTTTTCACGCTAGGAGTTTGTGTCAGTATAACCGTGATTAGTAAAAGTAAGCAAAGAGCTACTCTATCTTCACCTAAAGTCTTCACGGCTAAGGGCAGGCCAGTAATTGCAGCGGGTGCAGAAGGGTTTGTATTTTGTGCCAGTGACGCCAGTCCTCCTCCTCTATTTGATGCTCTATACTGGTTGGTACACACCTTTGTACAATGAGTTTGTCGTACTCACGTCGCATTGGCAGGATGGCTCCGCTCGTATTTGAGCTTATCTTGATGGTTCTAGCCCTCTACAAGGCCGCAATTCTTTGGCGGGAATTAGCCGGCTTAGATGGAATTAGCCTCGTTAGAGTGCTCGTGCAAGACCAAGCTCTCTACTTCATCGCGTATGTAATTATTTCTCCATCCTTCTGTTTCCCTCCATCTGACAGTGATTTTAGTGTAATGATATGTGGCATAGCACACGTCACATCTTCCTGGTCAGATAGTCTCCCAAGCGCAGCGGTTAATATTGTAAAAGAAATATTGGCGTCCACTACTGTTCCCTGCATAGTAGGCTGCCGGTTATTGATCCACTTGAACGAAGCTGTCGAAAGGGGGGTCAATGGAGGTACGAGCTACAGGACCCGGAGTGTAAGCAACATGCAATTTGCGTAGATTCCGGTTTTTGGACATGCTACTGGCTTTCCTGTAGACTAAGGCATGCACGAGTTCCGACGTAATTGTTGTTATTGTCTACTAATAACGGTTGGATCGAATTTACTCTCAAGTGTAACCAGTGACCCTCTTCAAGTATGGGTCCGAGTCCGCGCTTTCGCCAGGTTGCACGAGAGGTTTCCTTCGTTGGCTCTGGGCTCAGTTGCCGCACCAGCGCACCTGAGCCGCCTGACTTAGGACTGGAGTAACAATACTGCCATAGACTACGGATACCGAGCACCGGGGGTGACTCCGATGCTATCTGTGGGCTGACTCCGGAAAATGTATTGACGGTAAATGCCGCGGACCCTCCGGAGTCCTAACAGCTTGGGCATCCCGACTTCGGCGTATGCACTCCGAAAGCTCCTTATCTGGTGTCGCACCTCCGAACAGGAATAAAAGGATGTCCATATTCAGGGATATTCCTTCTTATGACTCGACTCCGGGTGCGGTGCGAAGGGTCAGGGTTGACGGGTTTTTATGATAAGGAGGTTTTTAGACCGAAATAATAATCGATTGTGGTCATGGCTGTGCTGAAAACGTCTAAGCGAACAACGAGGTGATGCCGATGATGGCCGGTAGTGGGAAAAGGAATTTACATAATCAAGAACAAAGAAAACGCGATCACGTGTACCTCATTAACCGCGAGGGGTGGCTCAAGTCGCGCGCATAAATGGACGCGTATCGGTGGCCGGATACAACTCTCTGCTCTTGCCCTCTTACTGTCGCCATCGACTGTTTGACCCCCCGTCCTCTGCCTGCTCACGACCGCTCCTGCTGTAACGCAAGCCCTTTCAGACTTCGCAACATCGCATTTCACTTAACACAACTTGCATCTGAGGTGAGCCACCCACGCACACAGCCAATTCGCCCGACAGCCACTGACATCGGCCTTAGAGTCTCGATGGCAATGTGGAACAAGATCACTGGCCTTTTTGGCGGTGCTAACCACGCCGCCTCTGCACCCACTGCCGCTGGCCCCATGCTGGTGGACGACAACCATCCCGTCGACACCGATCACCCCGGCTGCGATCACATCGACGATAATAGCGTGTCGTCCAACCCTAGCACTTCCTCAGCATCCATCCCGCCGAATGCGCTCGGCCTCGACCTTGGGGACGGCGCCAGCGAAGGCAATTCGATTCGCATGGATACGGCCCCAACGACGACCGAAGATAAGGTGCGTACATCTAGCTGTGGCATCACTGATCCAAAACTGATCAGTGCTGCTTTCAGGAATTTTACCCACAGCTAGAAGCAACCGCTTCCTCTACCTCCGAGACGGCATCCAAGCCGACCGACGAGAACCACGAAATCGCGAACAACGCGACCGCAACGAAGATGAACCGAGGAATCGAGATCCATACCTTCGACAACCCTCCACCTATCTGGTCCGCAGACAATATAGACGAGGTCTTCGACCGCGAACTCTCAATAGATCGCACACCTCCCTTCGACCCCAAAGTCAACGCCGGCGTCGTGGCTAACGCACAGGCACAAGGCATCAAGATCCGCGACTTTGCTGCAAAGCCCGCATCTAGCAGTTCCGCAGCCCCGACATACGACACATGTGCCCCCGAAGTCTTCAGGGCCCATGAGAAGGCGTTGCACTTCCACTATATGCGCTGGGCATTCCACAACGGCATCTTTGACCTTCCGCGTATCGGCCTCACCACCGAGGACGTCGACCGCCTCTACACTATCGGATTCATCACCGACAAAGACGTGGACTTCCTCACCGGAAAGACGATGCTCTGCCACGGCGCGTATCGGAGGCTCCTGCGGGCCACGGCGGTTCCGATGTACGACGGCCACAGGTTTCCACCTCGTGGCCGCTGGACGATCACGAACAGCGCACGCCCGCCTACGCAATCCGATATCTTCCGCTTCGTCGGGAAACGTGAGATGGACCGATTCAAAAAGCCCAAGCTCAACATTGGCGTGTACCAACTGCCGGCGGCTGCGAGGCCGGCTGTCACCAAGGAATGGCTGGACTGCCGGTACAGCGTATACGGGGTGTACGGCCTCAAGCGCGCCGGGATTGACGATAAGGCTGCGAAAGCTATCATTCGTGCACGCGATACGTCTTACATCCCGCCCGAGTCGTTCGGAGCTGAGATGGCGGCGCCTGCACCGGTTGTAGTCAATGTTTCCCCAGAACTGGTGAAGCTCGCTTGGAAGGCGGCGAATGTACTTGTGGACGTCCCATCCGATGAGCCCGTGGTCGTCCAGGAGCCAGTTGATCGCCCAGAGCCCGCAGTAGCCCCAGAACTCGCTATAGCCTCAGGATCTGCCGCCGCTCCAGAGCCCACCGCTGCTCCTGAACCTGTTGTCGTCCAGGAGCCTGTCGCAATCCAAGAGACTAGTTCCATCCGCGGTCGCGACTCTGAGCCTAGGGGAACAAAGCGCGGACGCTCTCCTTCGACTGAGCGAGAGGCAATCAACGATTCGTCTCGCCTCAACCGCGCGCGCAAAGCTGACGCCATCGAGTTACCTGATGAAGGCGACGAAGCTGTGTTCACTCCCCTTGCTTCGCCCTGCGTGGAGCGTACCCAGCGCATGGCCCTCTCGAAACGCAGTCCCATTCCACTTCCCGAGATCGATATCCCCAAACCCCAAGGCCAGAAGCGTGAGCGCGAGTCAGACGAAGAATCAGAATTCTGGTTCCCAGCATCGAAGAGGCACAAGGACGAAGGCCCTGTCCCATCAACTAGTCTCCCGCCCGCTTTAGCAGGCAGAAAGGCGGAGCCGCTTCGACGCCAGCAGCGAATGGGCCTCGACTTTGAACGAGGTGTCTTCTACGAGCTCGCACCTGACGACGTGCGCAGGGTACACGGTGCCGCCTTCCCCGGCACGAACCTTGACAATGTGGACACGCACGCACACGCGCCTGCACCTGCCTTTGTCCGGCGCCCACTGCAGCGCGAGCCTCGCGTCAACATCGACTTTGAGGCCAGGAGGACGTGGCCGCTGGAGGGCGAGCAGCACGGCTGGTGCTTCCCTGGCCCTATCGACAGTTCCGTGAACCATAATCCGTAAGTAGATGCGTCTCCTTCAAGTGAACTGAGCGCTGACCTTAGATCGTACTATGCATCAGGTCGGGCTCGTTGTACATTTTCTGAGCTCAGGCGGCAGTCGAGTCCACGTCTAGATTATCGTGTGGGCGCTATCTTCTGCGCGGATTGACCGCTTAAGGCGATGAGGGTGATGGGCGAGGGAAAAGAACTCCCTTTCACCGCTCGCTTCTTATACCGTACCACGCACCGTATTTTTCCTTTATCTCCATCATCGTCTTTCTTCTCTCCCTGCAATCACTGTCGTGCTTTGAGCCTTCGTCACTGGACTCATATCCGCATCTAGCTCTTCTCCGTTTGTTTTGCTTTCTTGTTTGCTTTGTCTTGACTCGAGTAAGTTGTTGTCGCACTCTGTAATTTATCGCATCGTTGTCGTTGCCGCTCTCCATAGTTTTCGTCACAAAGGTAGAAGAGCCAATTCGCTCTCATCCCTGCAGTTATCTCATCGATTGTTGTCAGTATCGATACCACTTGTACTTGTATTTCCTTTGTCTCACCTGGCATGTATTTATCGATGCGACTTGTCACTTTTCCGTCTTCTTTTCCTTACCGCTTTCTTCCATCTGTGCCGGGTCGAATAATGTACATCGCCCGGCAAAGACCGGATATCATAACGAACTGGTGTATTGAGCAGCGATCGAATTGAGCCTTCCTCACGGAATGCACGTCAGCGTCGAATACCTTACTTCGGCCGTAAGTCCGAGAAAAAGGGAGTGGGTCGTCAATTGATCGTTGCGTCAGTTCAAAAATTACATAATGGAAAAAGTCGCAGTGTCACTGTTGGTCGGACTCGCTGGCCACTGCCGCCAAATCTTCGCTGGTAACCAGATGGTGCTGTGACTTGTATAGTTCAGGGTACCAAATGAGTTTCCCTTGATTGAAATAATTGATGTGGGCAATGACCGGGGGTCCACCAACCCCCTTAGTCCCTCAATTAGAAACCAGAACAATTTCCCCCCTGGCACACCCACCAGGCCCCCCTGAGGAGGGGTGGTAGCCATAAAAATGGGTAGATGCTAAGTGTCGCTCGGTTACCCCACTGGGATTATAAATACGGGTACATGCAGTGGGACTCCACAATTGGAAATGCAGCTCTGGTTAGTCACTGGATCAGGTAGGCTTCAGCTGCTTCCCCGAAATGGGTCACCTACAGTGCTGGAGTGCCTCAATTAGTGGTCAACACATAGATCGTGGGAGGGGTTGCTTGGGATAGCTTAGCTCGGGTGATTCCACTACTACCCTAGGCTGGCCTCTTTTTATCTGCGTCTTGTACTTGTACTGTAGCGGTATATAAATGCTGATTATAAAAATAAAATAAAAAACCAGATGGTGCTTCAAAATGCCCTCTAGACTCGAACCAAAGTTTTTTTTAAATTTAAATCTACGCGCCTGCCGAGTCCCCGGTCAGCAATATTAGGACACAAAGACTAATTACAATTTACTGCCACTCGCGCCCTGCCCGCCCTACACCGTCTCATCTCATCTCGTCGCGTCGCGTCTCTTCTCTTAACCCGCTTTAACGCGTCCGAGCGTCTTCAGTTGCGTGTTTCTGTACCGATCATTTTCCTTCATATTGCGGGCCTGTTGCGCGCATCTCGACACGGTGGGGCAAGTTGTTAGCCCCCGTGACAGCAAGCTTCGTCGGTCTCAAAATGTGTGGGTGGCCCACTTCCGGGACCTAAGGATGTAACAGAAAGTGGCAAGCTGTCAGATGCGTATCACCCCCGCTCGAGTGGAGAAGGGCCTCCTTGTCGTACTCCGCCAAGGCTTTCCCCGGATCGAGGACGGAAGACACGGAATCTGACGTCATGACATTTCCTCTGCACGCTCGTCCGCGACGATCCCCGCAGGCCTACGCTTTTCATCGGGAGTGGGACAACGGCCTCCACTGGATAATCCGTGCGTGCACTTCCACACTTCCTCGCGCTCGTGCAGCTCTCGTGCCATCCGGAGGAAAGCGGACAGGAATCAAAAATGTTGTGGACGCAAGTTTAGCTCCGGCATCACATGCGGTGCACTCGAGTCCTCTTCGGCGAGTGCCCCAAGCTTCTCCTCTCTCTATTCTCCTGCAAAGGGACTTCCTCTTTGCGCTAAGGCCCCATCTTCGTTTGAAACACGCCCGTAGGAATTAGAGCGCTGTTCCGAGCCCGGGCGAAGACATAGATGGAGCTTTCAGCGCCATAATGCACCCATCATGACAGCCAGATACAATGTGTTTATAGAGCCACATAATCCGAAACAAGTCCAGCGCCTCAATAGAATTTTTCGTTACCAAGATGAACCGTTCGGGAAGTCGATCATTATCGACAAACGAACGTGCAATCTAGCCGAGTTATGTATAATCGACGTCTTCCCTGTAGGCCACTGTATCTCATACGGTGAGCGTCATTCTCTTCCATTAGTGCTCCTAGCTTCCTTCAATACTTGTTCAAGAATCCATACATGCTTTTGGGTCCTAGAATTGCCCACCAAGTGCTTGTGGCGTTACCAAGCGAACTGATTGGGCCCTTCGACCTTGCTATGTTAAGTACTCGGACTGAACTGTAACTGGGGAACAGCCATAGCATCTTACCAGTACCTAGCTCGATACTAGGTTTCATTCATCATCAAATCAAGGACGTGGGGCCCTTTTGTGAGTATTGGATCAAGCGCTCAGCTCGTAGGCGCTCTCTCCATACTCACCTACAGGCGTCACTCTATGAGGAACTGAGGATTCATACTCTGGCACGAGAACTTGAAATACGGCTCGACTTTTGTTCGTATATCGCATGGCTACAAACGAAACATTGGAGAGAAATGTGTAGTAACAGGTTGAAGATGAGACGTCACTTGTTCATCAGCTTCTATCCCAGTGTCTGATACGTGCTCTAAATTACGAACCGCAGGTCGGCGACTATGTACATATGATGCGTCCAGCTTACAACCTGA
>JAKOPK010000697.1:0-11119 GCA_024195185.1 Coniferiporia weirii
GAGCTCGGCAGCCCCCACACCCCTCATGCGCAGACTGGCAAAAGGTCCACCGACACCCTCACCCCCCTCGTCCGCCCAGCACAAGTCTCGGAGTCCCAACGGATTCTGTTTGAATCAGTTGCCAGGTTTGAGGACCTATACCATAGGGTCAACAGTGGCCCTGCTGAAGCCACCCCCACCGAGATGGCGTTCAAAATCGCTCAGTACCTTGGCAGGACGCTTGCACACTGCCATGTCACCTTGATGTCACTGAAATGGGCACAAGTAGGAGGCACCCACCCACAGAATGTTGAACTCCACAACATTATCACCCAGTACGGAATCACCGCCACAGGTTACGACATCGACCTGCCCACCCCCTTTGCCACTGGTGCACACGGCCCCCCGCCGCAAGCCCCCCACCCTACCCCTCCCTCCGACGAAATGAGGGAGCTGAGAACAGCCATGCTGAAGCTCACCTCCAACGTTGGGGCCATCTCCTGCCAGGTTGCCTCCCTGGCTGCTCGCCCCCCCCCCACGCCCCCAACAGGCCACGAGGACTCCAGCTCCCACCAACGTGGGAGGCACCCAGACCGCCCCCATGGCACCGGCCCCTGTACCCGGTGCCCCTATCTCTTATGCCCAACCCGCGGCCCCTACTAACCCTTCACAGGCACCAGCAGCAGCTCCTACCGAAAAGAAGAAGAAGACTAAACACCAGCTGCCCCCCCCCCCCAAGATGTTTGCCAAGGACCCTACTCTGGTTCTTAGCACTGGTCTCTGCGTCCCTCGTGTCGACTCTTGGCTCTCTGGTGCTATTCTGACCCAGTGGGCCCACGAATTCTTCGACGCCCTCCCCACTGCGGACCGAGTCACGGTTCTTTCCTCGGCATTTAATGTGAAGGGAAACATTGTGGCCGTCTTCGCCCACCGCCCCCCCAACACGACCCCCACAACGGAGATGATCATTGATCACCACCAGGTCACATTCGTGCATCACATGCGTGATAGGTGCCTTGTAGCCAACGCCGTCCTCCCGGATGACTTCATCCTGTCCCCATCTCGTGTCTGCCAACACTCGGCACTGCGCATCTCCATGGTGCCCACTACCAATATGTTCAGCTCTGGAGGCAAGCTCTTCACCCCATCCCAGCTCTTGTCGGAAGTGAAGCACAACCTGTCACTCCACAACCTCGACTTCGTGATCCCCCCCCCATTTCGCTACACCGGTTGAAAACCTCGTCAACCTCAAACAGTGTCCGGTTTCCTTCTCCTTCGCCAACCCCAATGGCCAAGTCTGGGCCCGCCTCCTCAAGAGGCCCTGGGTTTGGCTCTTTGGCACCTCCCTCTGCCTCTCTGTCCTGCCCATCCGCCCCAGCCTCACGCAATGTGAATGCTGCCAGGCCCTCGGGCACGGCACAAAGGGCTGCAAAGCCCCCGCGATGTGCGCCGAGTGCGCTGGCAACCATCATACCATTAACCATCGCAAATCCTGCGCCAACTGCGCCACAGAAGCCAACAAGTCGGACATGTGCCCCCACCCCCGCCACTGCTGCAACTGCGGTGGCAACCATCCTGCCACCTTCTCTGCCTGCCCCAAGAAGCGCCGCTTCTGCGGTATCCTCTCCAGACAGGAACAGGACTTCCCAATACTCCCTGAAGAAGAAGAGTATTAATGAGTGCACAACTTCGTGTACTTCAGTGGAACGCCGCCCGCTCACTCACAGTGATACAATCCCTTCTTCCCTCTCTTTCTTTGGCCCCATCTCCTCCTCATCTGCTCTTAATCCAGGAACCGCCCTGGTATCAAACCGGATCTCAACCCTCTCTGACTGACCCAGCTGGCCTGACTATCTATGGTGTCCCGTTCATCTCTGGCTATGTTGCCGTCCTCCCACCCAACACACGTCTGCACGTTGTCACGTATGTATCACGCAACCTTCCCCCTTCCTCCTGGTCTGTCATCGGCCCTGCCACACAAGGCACAGATGTACTGACGGTGGAGGTCTGTGCTCAAACCACCATCCAGGTATGCAATTTCTATGGAATGAGCCCCCCAGAACGTAACGCCCCCTCCCCTCAGTACCCTGGTGAGTCCTTTTTATTTTCACTTCCCCCGGTGCTGGCCACCTCCCTCCTGGTGTGTGGCGACTTCAACCATCGCCACCACTCATGGTCCGATCTTGCCACCACTCAGCGGGAGTTGTTGGGGGTGCAACCCCTCGATGATTTCTTCCAGGAAAACAGCCTCAAGCCCACCCATGCACCGGACTCCAACTCCCATCCTAAGGATGGTCCTCATCGGTGCCCAATTGACATGGTGTGGGCACCACCCAATATAGCACCGGAGTCCATTCTAGACTCTTTCTCTTCGGCACGATCCACCCTCTCCAACCATGCACAGTTAACCTGGGCAGTCACCACTAACCTTCCCCCACCACTTCCCCGAGTCCGCTGCCTCACAAACGACGACTACGGGGAGTGGACGGAACTAGCCTTCCCCGCGCTGACCGAGGCCTTTAAACTCCCGGCACACAACCCCTCCCACCTCGACACTAAGGCTGCCGCCATGGTACACGCCATGGAAGCGGCCCTCCAGCCATTTACCACCCTCGCCCGACCGTTGAAGACCGAGGTCCCATGGTGGACGCCCACCTGTGGTGACCTCCTCAAGGCCATTGACGCCGCTCCCACCAACCATCTGCAAGCCGCCGTGCGCCAAGCTTTTAAGCAAGGGGTATGGGCAGCAAAGTGCACCTATTACTCAGACCAGGCAGCGGAGGCCAACCCCTCTAACATCTGGTCCTGGGCCAAGCATGGCCTGGGCACACACCCCGCTCAAGTCCCCTTGCTCAAACGCGTGGATGGCTCCTTTACCCAGTCGGACGAGGAGAAAGGTGAGTTATTTCGTGCAACCTATTTCCAAGAACCACCCCCTCTACCGGATGCGGGCCTCAGCCCCCTTCCACCCCCCCCACCGGGAGCTCCCCCTCTACTCCTCTCTGAGTTGATGGATGCACTCACCGACACCTCCAACTTGTCGGCTCCAGGGCCATCAGGCATCGGCTATCGTCCACTTAAATGGGTGATCGCTGCGTTCCCTGACGAGATCCTGACCCTTTTCAACAACTGCTTGCGCATGGGGCACCACCCTGAGTGCTGGCGGGTGGCAAAAGTGGTCATGCTCCGAAAACCGAACAAGAAGGACCCCTTCTCTCCCTGCTCTTACTGACCCATCACCCTCAAGGAAACACTCGGCAAACTCCTCAAGAAGATGATTGCTAACTGGCTCCAATTCCTTGCTAACGAGGAAAACTGGTTGCCACCAAACCAGTATGGGGGGCATCAAGGACACTCAGTCTACGATGCCACCCAACACCTTCTACAACTAGCGGAGGGCGCCCACTCGACGAACCAGGTCTGCTCTATCCTAACAGTAGACATTCAGGGCTTCTTCGATTCGGTGCACCCTCAACTCCTTCACCAACAGCTGTTGATGATGGGCTGTCTGCCTAACATGGCGGACTGGTGCCTCTCGTTTATGATGGGGTGTAAAGTGGCCATCAGCTTCGATGGCACAACAACCCCTCTGACCCCGAAACCCGACCTCGGCACCCCCCAGGGTTCCCCTGCCTCCCCGATCCTATCGACGATATTTGCCGGACTCATCCTGCGCTGCTTCCAGTGGCACGGGTGCAAACTCCTGGCCTATGTCAATGACCACCTCATCGTATGCGTCGGCGCCTCTGTCACTGCCAACTGTAAAACGCTCGTGGATGCATACCACCACCTTAACAGCCTCTTCAATCGGATCGGACTCAACATCGAGGCCGCCAAAACCGAGGCCCTCCATTTCCACCCACCCCATCACAAACTCGGCTACCACAGCTGGGACACGATGGGAATCCAAATCGACCCAAATACTCTAATCCGCCCCTCCATCCCCCTCCGTTGGCTGGGGATTTGGTGGGACCCAGGTCTCTCCTTCAAACCTCATGTGGAGTGCATGCACTCCAAAGGTCTCTCCACACTCACCGCCTTACGCATCCTCAGTAACACTGAACACAGTATCTCGGCCCTTCACCTCCGACAACTATACTCGGCGTGCGTACGCACTGTGCTTGCATGGGGCGCACCGGTCTGGTACCATGGTCGGTCCCAGAAAACATTAGTAAATCAACTGCAGGCTGTTCAAAACACCGCTTGCCGGTGGATTCTTGGCGTCTACAAGGGTGCGTCTCCCTTTTCCACTAATTTTCTTTGCTCCCTTCCCCCCTTCTTTGCGTACTTCGAATACTTAAAGACTAACCATGCCCTGCGCCTCTGGCGCACCCCCCACTCTATCGGCTGCCATCACTATCTACTGCATGCTAACATCCCTTTTTCCCTTTCATTGCAGGCCCATGTCCCCCGTGTCCAACAGGTCCCCGCGTACACGCACCCCCCCTGGGTCGACCCCCTCGCCTTTGGGCAAGGTTGGATCAGCTTCTCTGTCCCCCCAGTGCCGGTTCCCTCCAAGGTCCGGATGGACTTTGTCCATCGAGCTTGGGAATTATGCATGCCCCAGATGGTCCAGGTCTTCACCGACAGCTCATGCCTAGGCCAGAAGGCGGGATCAGCTATTGTAGCCATGAGCGGACCACATCGTCTCCGCTCTCATTGGCTGACCTCCCCCCTGTGCGCCACCACCACAGATGCCGAATAATTCTCCTTAGGCATCGCACCTGGCTGGGCTGCGTGCCACCTCCACGAGCCGCTGGTGAACGTCACTGACATTGTATTCATGTCCGATTTGCTCACCGCACTCAACCTCTACAAGTGCTGGCCCTCAGCCTCGGGGGCCAACCTCCTCCCCCTTTGGAAGTCAGGTGTCCAGACTCTCCTGGACTCTTTCCCTCAGCTCCACGTTCACTTCGCCTGGTCCCCTGGTCACGAGGACATTGTGGGTAACGAATGGGCTGACTCAGAAGCCAAGGCAGCCACATGCCTACTGCCCTCCAATCTCCCCCCATCCATCTCCACACTGAAGGAGCAGGCGACCCTCACAGCCCGTGAGCGCTGGTCCCTACAGCTCACCCGCCCCCTCACCTCCACCGCTGATAAGTACTTGGCGGTCACGGGCCCCCCTACCTGGACGCCCTGGAAGCTACTCACGCTCCTCGTTGACCACCCCCACTGTGAGCTATCAGCAGTCACTCAGGTCCTATGCCGCACCAGTCCCTACAAGGGTTACTTGCTGAGTTTTGACTCAGCCTACCGGCACACACACAGCCTGTGTTAAGATCAAAGGATTGGAGAGCCGTCCGGGTTGCGGATACGTCATATGCGAAGTCGGTGATGGGCTACGATGAGGTGGGCGACGAAGATGGTGACAACGATGTACTTGGAGAGTTGCATATGGTAGGCGTGTCGGTATGGAGTTGGGTTATGATGGAGAGCACGCTGGACTCGGGGGTGAGCAAATGAGCTTGTAAGAACAAAGAGCATAAGCTTAAGGCTATATGCTCGACGAGGTACAGCTTATATAGACCTATGGAAAGTGGGAGAATGGGATGGAATGTGTTAGGGTGAGGAGTTAGTAGAACATGGAGGAAGCGCATGGAAGGGATGACTGAGCATGGTACATGATCAGTAAGCACAACAGGATCATGGAACGTACTAGAGGCATGTGGGGATAGGAGTCAGTGGAGAGTGCAAGGAAAAATGTAACAGCCTGATCTCGTACTGCAGGTGGCACAACCATCCCCCCTGGCCGACGCAATCCATGCTGCATATCCTGGGTGGCTGCAAGTCGTTCATGGCCTGGATTCTGTGCATCTGGCCTAAAAACCAACCCCCCCCAGTCCACCACTCCCAGTGGGTGGACAAAAACCTTACCCTGGTCCTGTGACACTGGCTGCGCCTGACAGGACACCTTAACTGCATCTCGGACCATACCGTGGGGGCCATTCATTTGGCATTTGCCGCCATGGCTCTGGACGGCCACCCCACCACCGACAGATTGGACATGAATACCCTTAGGGATTACGTGCGTTGATACCTTGGACCTAGGACACAGGACATGGACCCGGCCCTCTTGGAGCTCTCCAGTAATGTTCCTCCCTTTTCCTCTGATTTGTGAGCATCTTTTGAATTCCCTCTCGGTTTATCATCTGGCACCTGTGCCTCCCCCTTCCCAATTCATCTCCTACTCTACAGTTCCTTTCTTTTATTAGTTAGGGCATGGCATCGGCATATGTATTCCTCCCTTCTCTCTCCCCCTCTTTTCCTTAATAGGGCGTGTTTTACACTAGCCTCCCTTGGGAGGACGTGCCCCGCCCAGTTTCGTGCAATGTGCGATGACGGGCGCCTCCATAGTTGTTTAGTCATGGCCCCCCCTTCGGGGGGGGCAGATGTATTAGATAATTCTGCAGGAATAACAAAAAAAAAAAAAAACTTCATGTACTCCAGTGGAATGCTGCCCACTCACTCGCGGCGATACAATCCCTTTTTCCTTCTCTTTCTTCGGCTCCTTCTCCCCCTCATCTGCTCCTGATTCAAGAACTGCCTTGGTATCAAATCGGATTGCAACCATCCCTCACTGACCCAGCTGGACTCCCTATCTATGGTGTTCCGTCTATCTCTGGTTATGTCGCCGTTTTACCTCCTGACATGCACCCTCGCATGGTAACTTATGTCTCACGGAACCTCCCCCCTGCCTCCTGGTCTGTTATCTGCCCCACTACCAGCAGCACCGATGTACTGACAGTGGAGGTATGCTCCCAAGTCACGGTATGGATCTGCAATTATTATGGTATGCATCATCCAGAATGCAACGCCCCCTCCCCCCAGTACCCAGGTGAGTCCTTCATCTTCTCACTTCCCCCAGTGCTGGCCACCTCCCTACTGGTGTGTGGCGACTTCAACCGTCGCCACCACTCATGGTCTGCCCTTGCTGCCTCTCAGTGGGAATCGTTGGGGGCGCAACCCCTCGATGATTTCTTCCGAGAAAACGGCCTTGAACCTGCCCATGCACCAGACTCCGACTCCCGTCATCAGGACGGGCCACATCGGTGCCCACTTGACATGGTGTGGGCCCCCCCACATATCGCACCGGAACCTATCCTTGACTCCTTCACTTCGGCACGATCCGCTCTCTCTGACCATGCCCAGCTCACGTGGGCGGTCACCACTAACCTCCACCTGCCACTCCCCCGGGTTCGTCACCTTACCAGCAATGACTATGGGGAGTGGACTGTTAAGATCAAAGGTTTGTCGAGCCGTCCGGATTATGGATGTGTCTTAGGCGGAGTCGGTGGTGACTCTGAAAGAGATAGACGACAAAGATAGTAACGTTGATGTATCTGGATAGTCGCATACGGTAGGCACATTGGTACTGGGTCAGGTTACAATGGAGAGCACGCTGGACTCGAGGGTGAGCAAATGAGCATGTAAGAACAAAGAGCATAAGCTTAGGGCTGTATGCTCGACGAAGTACAGCTTATATAGACCTATGGAATGTGGTGGAATAGTATGGAAAGGTGTCTAGGTGATATGCAGTAGAACATGGGGGAAGTGCATGGAAGGGATGACTGAGCATGGTACATGATCAGTAAGCGCAACGAGGTCATGGAACGTACTAGAGGCATGTGGGGATAGGAGTCAGTGGAGAGTGCAAGGAAAAATGTAACATGGACGGAACTTGCCTTTCCAGCCCTGGTCGAGGCCTTCAAACTCCCAATGTCAGACCCCACCCTCCTGGATGCTAAAGCGGCCGCTGTGGTTCACACCATGGAGACTGCCCTACAACCATTCACCACCCTTGCCCGGCCGTCGAAGACCGAGGTCCCATGGTGGACACCCTCCTGTGGCGACCTCCTCAAAGCCATCGACGCCACACCAACCAACCGACTGCGTGCCGCTGCACACCAAGCTTTTAAGCGAGGGATATGGGCAGCAAAGCGAACCTACTACTCAGATCAGGTGTCGGAGGCTAACCCCTCCAACATCTGGTCCTGGGCCAAATGCGGCCTAGGCACACGCCCCACCCAAGTCCCCTCACTCAAATGCGTGGATGGCACCTATACCCAATCGGATGAGGAGAAAGGTGAGCTTTTCCGTGAAACCTATTTCCAAGCACCTCCCCCCCTCCTGGACACGGGTCTAGGCCCCCTCCCTCCCCCCACCCAGGGCGCTCCCCCTCTCCTCCTCTCAGAGCTGATGGATGTGCTCACCGACACCTCCAACTTGTCAGCTCCAGGGCCATCGGGCATCAGCTACCACCCACTAAAATGGGTGGTTGCTGCATTCCCCAATGAGATCCTGACACTTTTCAATGACTGCTTGCACCTGGGGCACCACCCCGAGTGCTGGCGGGCAGCAAAAGTCGTCATGCTCCGCAAGCCGAACAAGAAGGACCCATTCTTGCCCCACTCTTACCGCCCCATTACCCTTGAGGAGACTCTGGGAAAGCTCCTTGAGAAAATGATCGCTAACCGGCTCCAGTTCCTCGCTAACACCAAGGACTGGTTGCCACCTAACCAATATGGGGGGCGTCAAGGACACTCCGTCTACGACGCCACCCAGCACCTCTTACAGCTTGCGGAGGGTGCCCACTCGACAAACCAGGTCTGCTCTGTCCTCATGGTAGACATTCAGGGTTTCTTCGACTCGGTGCACCCCCAACTCCTTCACCAACAGCTGCTGACGATGGGCTGTCCGCCTAACATGGCAGACTGGTGCCTCTTGTTTATGACGGGGCGTAAAGTTGCCATCTCTTTCAATGGCACGACGACCCCTCTGTTTCCTCAACCTGACCTCGGCACCCCTCAGGGTTCCCCCGCCTCCCCGATCCTCTCGACGATTTTTGCCGGTCTAGTCTTACACCGCTTCCAGTGGCGTGGATGCAAACTCTTGGCCTACGTTGATGACCATCTTATTGTATGCATCGGCACCTCCATCACTGCCAACTGCAAAACTCTCGCAGACGCATACCGCCACCTCAATAGCCTCTTTAATCGGATCGGACTCAACATCAAAGCCACCAAAACTGAGGCCCTCCACTTTCACCCACCCCGTCGCAAACTCGGCTACCATGGCTGGGACACGATGGGAATCCAAATCGACCCAAATACTCTAATCCGCCCCTCCATCCCCCTCCGGTGGCTGGGAATTTGGTGGGATCCAGGTCTCTCCTTCAAACACCACGTGGAGTGCATGCGCTCCAAGGGGCTCTCAACACTCGCTGCCCTCCACATACTTGGGAACACTGAACGCGGAATATCAGCCCTCCACCTCTGGCAACTTTACTCAGTGTGCATGTGCATTGTGCTTGCATGGGGCACACTGGTCTGGTATCATGGCCGGTCCCAGAAAACCTTAGTGAATTGTCTGCAGGCAGTTCAAAACACCACTTGCTGGTGGATTCTAGGCGTCTACAAGGGTGCGTCCCCCTTTTCTACCAATTTTCTTTGTTCCCTCCCCCCCCCCCTGCATACTTTGAATATCTAAAGACTAACCATGCCCTGTGCCTTTGGCGCACTCCCCACTCCATCAGCCACCGTTGTTACTTACCGCACGCTAATATCCCATTCTCCCTTTCTCTGCAGGCCTGTGTCCCCTGTGTCCAACAGGTCCCAGTGTACACACATCCCCCCTGGGTCGACCTGCTTGCCTTTGGGCAAGGTCGGATCAGCTTCGCCGTCCCCCCCATGCCGGTTCCCTCCGAGGTCCGGATGGACTTTGTCCGTCGAGCTCGGGAACTTTGCACACCCACCACTGTCCAGGTCTTCACCGATGGCTCACACTTAGGCCAGAAGGCCGGATCTGCTATCGTTGCCATGAGCAGGCCACACTGGCTTTGCTCCCATCGGCTGACCTCACCCCTGTGCGCCACAGCCACAGATGCCGAACAGTTTTCCCTCGGTATCGCCCCTGGCTGGGCAGCGCGCCACCTACACAAGCCGCTCACGAACGTCACGGATATTGTTTTCATGTCCAACTTGCTCACCACGCTTAACCTCTACAAGTGCTGGCCTTCCGCTTCAGGGGCCAACCTCCTCCCCCTTTGGAAGTCGGGCGTCCAGACCCTTCTGGACTCCTTCCTGCAGCTCTGCGTCCACTTTGCATGGTCCCCTGGTCACAAGGACATTGTGGGTAACAAATGGGCTGATTTGGAAGCCAAGGCAGCTACACGCCTACCACCCTCCAATCTCCCCCCCTCTATCTCCATGCTGAAGGAACAGGCGACTCTCACAGCCCGTGAACACTGGTCCCTCCAACTCACCCACCCCCTCACCTCTACTGCTGACAAATACTTGGCAGTTACAGGCCCCCCCACCAGGACACCCAGGAAGTTGCTCACACTTCTGGTCAACCACCCTCGCCGTAAGCTATCAGCAGTCGCTCAGGTCCTCTGCCGTGCCGGTCCCTTCAGGGGCTACTGGCTGAGTTTTGACTCAGCCTACCGACATATGCATGGCCTCATTTCGTACTGCAGATGGCACAACCACCCACCCTGGCCAATGCAATCTACTGCGCACATACTGGGCGGCTGCGAGTCGTTCGCGCACTGGATTCCTCCCGTTTGGCCCAGACGGCAACCCCCCCTGTCCACCACTCTGAGTGGGCAGACGAAGACCTCATCCTGGTCCTGCGACACTGGCCGCATCTGACGGGACACCTTAACCGCATCTTGGACCGTACCACAGGGGCCATTTGTTTGGCGTTCGCTGCCATGGCTCTGGACGGTCTCCCTACCACCAACGGACTCGACATGGGTACCCTACGGGACTATGTGTGTCGATACCTCGGACCCCGGACACAGGACACGGACCTGGCTCTCTTGGAGCTCTCAGGTAATGCTCCCCCCTTTTCCTCTGATTTGTGAGTGGCTTTCGAATTCCACATTGATTTCTCAAATGGCACTCGCACCTCTCCCTTCCCCTTTCTTATGCTACCCCAAAGGTTTCCTTTCTTTTATTAGTTAGGGCATGGTGTCACTATATGTAAACCTCCCATTTCCTCTCTCCTCTCTTTCCCTTAATAGGGTGCGTTTACACTAGCCCCCTTGGGGGACGTGCCCCGCCCAGTTTTGTGCAATGTGCAATGACAGGTGCCTCCGTAGTTGTTTAGTCATGGTCCCCCCTTTGGGGGGACAGAT
>JAKOPK010000698.1:0-11106 GCA_024195185.1 Coniferiporia weirii
TAAAAAAAAAAAAAAAAAAAAAGGAGAAGGACACAGGGCACTGCTTGAGGTTACGGATGTTGTCCTCAGGAGTGGCAAAGTGGGGCGGGATGACGAAGTCGAGGTTGCAAAGCGATGGGTTGTGCTTCACTTCCAACAACAGTTGGGCAGGGGTGAAGATCTTACCTTCCGGACCAAATAGGTCTGTGGTGGGCACCATAGAGATGCGCAGGGTGGACCACTGGCAGACATGGGACAGGGAGAGGGTGAACCCGGTGGGGACCACGGTTCTGGCTACGAGGCACCTATCGCACATATAGCGCGCAAAGGAGATGCTGTGGCGATCGATGATAGTCTCGGTCGTCGGCATCTGATTGGATGGGCGGTGGGCAAAAACGGTGATGATGTTGCCTTTGACGTTAAATGCTGAGGACAAGACCATGACACGATCGGCTGTAGGGAGGGCATCGAAGAACTCCCTGGCTCTCTGGGTAAGGATAGATCCCAAGATGTGGTGTTCCGCATGGCAGTGGTGGAGGCCTGGGCTAAGGACCAGAGTGGGGTCCTTGGCAAACATCTTAGGGGGGGGTGGCAGCTGACACTTAGACTTCTTCTTCTTTTCGGCCTGAGCACCTGTGGGAGCCTGTAAGGGGTTAGTGGGGGCTGCGGCTTGGGCTGCGGCTTGGGCATATGAGATAGGGGCCCTGGTTGTAGGAGCCGGTGCCACGTGTGTCACCATCCCTCTTGACCAGTAACCACCACCATCTACATAGTAGTGCGCAGCTAAGACTCCCTCTATGTCGACCAGTGGCTACAATCACCCCCCGCCTCCACCTAAACCCAGCACAACCCGCTCGCTAGCTTCCGACGCCACCCGACAGGCCGCGTCGTCGTCGCCGATGGGCCCCATCACCGCACTGACCCGACCGGCATCCACACTGCCGTCCCCCCCCAGACAGTCCCCGACCGCACCGCTAGGCACCGCATTCGAACTGTATCAACCCCTCTCCGTCTCATCCGCAATCGAGGACTCTCCATACTCGACAGGCCAGCAACACAACTACGAAGTGGAAATTGCAGCCATGGAACAGGACGGACCTCACACCCCTGAGTCTCAGACAGGTAAACGTTCTGCAGATGCACTCACCCCCCTAGCCCCCAGAAGACGCCCGGTAACCCTGTCCAGGACCCAGGAAATTCTAGCAGAGGCCATCGTCGCCTTCCACGGATGCTACATAGACCTTGACGGAGCAGACTCATCCACCCCCCAATCAGTGGAAATTCAGACCTCCGCATTCCTAGGCAAGATCACCGCCCTGGCGCACGTAGTGCTCTCTGACCTCCAGCGGGAGAGGGATGCACACCCCGCCAACCACATAGCCATGCTCAACGCAGGCATGACTTACCACCGCTTCCTCGAGGACCACAACTGTGACGCCCTCCCCTTCCCGTTCGCCAGAGCTGCCACCAGAACGACACTGGCAACCCCCCCCCCTTCCCGGGAGATGAAAGCAATGGCGGACGCCGTCACCAAACTCACCTCGGACGTTGGGAACCTTGCCCGCCAAGTATCCACACTGGCCAATCGACCGGGCCCAAGGCCCCAACAGGCCCCAAGGAATGCGGCACCAGCACCTGGACCCACCCAACCCACCCCCCCCAGCCTCCGCCCCTCAAGCCCAGGCCCCCACTTCCTACGCCCAAGCCGCGGCCCAACCCGCCGCACAGCAACCCTCAGGGGGGGCCCCCCAAACCCCGGCAGCTGACAAAAAGAAGAAGAAGGGCAATAGACAGCTTCCCCACCCCCAAAGATGTACGCGAAGGACCCCACCCTGGTCCTCAGCGCCGGCGACCTCAACCTCATGGCAACCGCACGGAAATCTGGAGCCTCCCTGACCCAGACTGCCCATGAGTTCTTCCGCTCTATCCCCACCGCTGACCAGGTCACAGTGCTGTCCTGCACCTTCAATGCGAAAGGACACATTGTGACCATGTTTGCCCAGCGACCCTCCTCGGCATCTCCCTCCACGGAGTCGATTATCGACCAGCACGCAGAGGCCTTTGCCCGCTTCATGAGGAACAAGTGGTGCGCCGCCGGTACACACCTACTGGAACACCTAACCCTCACCGCCTCCCGAGTCCGACCAAGGGCATCTCTGCGCATCTCAAGGGTGCCAACAAGAGACGTCTTTGGCCCCACCGCCCGCCCCTTCTCCACAGCAGCCCTCAAGGCAGAACTGGTGCAGAACCCCATCCTCAAGAATCTCGAATTCATAGTGGAACCCCACTTCGCTATCGCAGATGGAGAGCGCCTCTCTGGCCTGGACATGTGTCCGGTCTCCTTCACCTTCGTCAACGTCAACGGGGCTATACACACATGCCTTCTTAAGCGCCCATGTGTCTGGCTCTTCGGCACCTCCCTCAGACTTTCTGTCCCACTGGTCCGTCAAGGCCTCTCCCAGTGTGAGCGCTGCCAAGCGCTAGGCCATGGGACCACAGGATGCCGTGCCCCGGCTGTCTGGGCAGAATGCGCTGGACAGCACCTCACCCGGAACCACCAGAAGTCATGTACCGACTGCGCCTCCAAGGCCATTGCAACCGACACCTGCCCCCACCCCCGCCGCTGCAGGAACTGCAACGGTGACCACCCTGCCACCGACCCTGCCTGCCCCCATAAACGCCGCTTCCGCGGCATCCTCGAGGGACTACACGAGGCCCAAATCCAAGAACTCGAGATGGAGTTATGAGTGCACAACTTCGTGTGCTACAGTGGAACGCAGCCAGATCGCTCGCGGCCATCCACTCCTTACTCCCGACCTTATCTGATGACCCCACCCCCCCACACCTTTTACTGATACAGGAACCCCCCTGGTACCAGATCGGCACTCAACCCTCGCTCACAGACCCACTCGGCACGGCAGTTTTTAGCATCCCGTCGATTCCAGGATATGTACCCGTACTCCCACCAGACATGCGCCCGCATGTGGCCACCTATGTTTCAAAATCCCTCCCCCCCTCCTCATGGTCCATACTAGGAACCACCACAAATGGAACCGACATACTGACCATTGAAGTCCGTTCTCACCAAACTGTTCGCATATGCAACTACTATGGTATGGCACCAGCGGACAGGGAAGGCGCCCCCCCTCAGTACCCCGGTGAGCAATTCCTACTTAATCTCCCCACAGAACTCACAGCCTCCCTCATGGTGTGTGGCGACTTCAACCGTCGTCACCACTCATGGTCTAACCTCCACGCCAATCGTGCGGAAGTACTCAAGGCCCAACCCTTGGATGACTTCTTCCGCGCAAACAGCCTTAACCCCGCCCATGACCCCGACTCTGACTCCCACCCACGAGAAGGAGCCTGACGTTGCCCAATAGACATGGTCTGGGCACCCCCCTCAATTGACACCAACTCGATCCTGGACACGTTCGAGTCCCTTCAAACACCACTCTCCGACCACGCCCGACTAACATGGGCCATACCGACCTCCACCCCTCCACCCATCCCAAGGACACGACGCCTCACAGTGGACGACTTCACAGAATGGTCCAAAATAGCTTACCCTGCCCTCAACCAGGCGTTCCAACTCCCGGCCGACGACACCGCCTCCCTAGACCAGAAAGCAGCCGCCATGGTGAAAGCCATGGAGGACGCACTGGCACCCTTCACATCTATCGCTAAACCAAAGAAGACAGAAGTAGTGTGGTGGACCCCCCACTGCGCCCAACTCCTCAAAGCCATCAGTTCAGCACCATCCGCCCTCACCCGCTCCAGCGCCTGCCAAGCCTTCAAAAGAGGTGTACGTGCGGCCAAGCGCACATATTACTCCGAACAAGCCAAGGAAGCTAACCCTACCAACATATGGTCCTGGGCCAAATGCGGCCTCGGCGTGCGCCCAACCCAAGTCCCCTCCCTTCGCCGGGAAGATGGCACTTTCACCGCATCCGAGAATGAAAAAGGTGAGCTCTTCCGCACCACTTTCTTCAAAGAACCCCCCCCCACACCCGACATGGGCCTCCCACCCGCGCCACCCCCACCACCACCTGCACCACCCCTCCTGGCCTCCGAGCTAGAGGCAGCATTATCCGACACCTCCAACTTGTCGGCTCCAGGGCCCTCCGGGATTAGCTACTGCCCAATAAAATGGGTGGTTATGCACTATCCCGCAGAGGTTCTGACCCTTTTCAACGATTGCCTGCGCTTGGGGCACCACCCCAAGTGTTGGCGAGCGGCAAAAGTGGTCATGCTCAGGAAGCCGAACAAGAAAGACCCCTTCTCCCCCCGTTCCTACCGACCCATCACCCTCAAGGAAACCTTGGGAAAGCTCCTCGAAAAAATTATTGCTAACCAGCTCCAGTTCCTCGCCAACGAGGAAGACTGGCTGCCCCCTAACCAATATGGGGGGCGTCAGGGCCATTCGGTCTACGACACCTCCCAACACCTCCTACAGATTGTCGAGAGGGCTCACTCAAAAGGCCAAGTGTGCTCCATCCTTGCGGTGGACATCCAAGGATTCTTCGACTCAGTCCACCCGGCTCTCCTCCATCAGCAACTCGTGTCGATGGGCTGTCCGCTTAACATGGCGGACTGGTGCCTATCCTTCATGATGGGCCGGAGCGTGTCCATCTCTTTCAATGGGACAACTCTACCCAGCGCACCCAAACCCGACCTCGGAACCCCACAAGGGTCCCCTGTGTCACCCATCCTGTCGACCATTTTTGCAGGTCTGGCCATCCGGCACTTCCAACAACCGGGATGCAACCTCCTAGCATATGTGGACGACCACCTTATCGTTTGCGTTGGACCCGACATCGCCTCAAACTGCGACACCCTAGCCCGCACATACCGCCAACTCGACGGCCACTTCCTCCGACTCGGCCTGAACATCGAAGCCGCGAAGACAGAGGCACTCCATTTCCACCCCCCCCGGTGAACCATCGGTTACGACAACTGGCGAACCGCCGGCATTCAAATCACGCCCACCACCATGATCAAACCCACTAATCCCCTGTGATGGCTCGGAATATGGTGGGACCCAGGTCTCTCATTCAAAGCCCACGTCGAACGCATGCAATTGAAAGGACTCTCCACCCTCGCCGCTCTCCGCATACTAGGCAACACTGAACGCGGCATATCGGCCCTCCTCCTACGCCAGCTCTACTCAGCCTGCGTGCACACCGTGCTTGCATGGGGCGCGCCCATCTGGTACCACGGCCATTCCCAAAAAACCCTGGTCAATCGTCTACAGGCGGTCCAAAACACCACCTGCCGATGGATTTTAGGCGTCTACAAAGGCGCATCCCCCCTCTCTACTAATTTTCTTTGTTCCACCCCCCCTTTCTTTGCTTATTTCGAATATTTAAAGACTGGCCATGCCCTGCGCCTATGGTGCACCCCACACCCAGTAGGCCGCCATCGCTATCGGGACAGCGCTAATCTCCCTTTCTCCCATTCTTTGCAGGTCCGTGTCCCACGTGTCCAGCAAGTCCCCGCATATATGCACCCCCCTTGGACGGATCCCCTAGCCTTCGGGCGAGGTCGGATCAACTTCGAAGTCCCCCCTATCCCTGTTCCCTCCGAGGTCCGACGCGCATTCGTCATACGAGCTCGGGAACGGTGCACCCCCACCTCACTCCAGGTCTTCACTGACGGCTCACACATCGGCACAGACTCGGGGTCTGCTATCTGCGCCATGCGCGGCACTCAAAAACTAGGGTTCCGCCGCCTCGCATCCCCCTCCATTGCTACCGCCACGGACGCCGAGATCTTCTCACTCGCCAGCGCCCCGGGGTGGGTGGCTAACCACCTTCGAGAACACCTGAAGGACATAACAGACATCCATTTCATGTCTGACTCCCTCACCGCTATCAACCTCTTCCGGACTTGGCCATCCACCTCTGGAGCCCAACTCCTCCCCACCTGGAAGGCAGGTGTGCAAACGCTTCTCGACTCATTCCCCGGCCTCACCGTCCACTTTGCATGGTGCCCCGGTCACTCGGACATTCTAGGCAACAAATGGGCAGACGCCGAAGCAAAAGCAGCAACAGATTTGCCCCTGTCCTCACTCGCCCCATCCATCTCCGCACTCAAGGAGCAGTCCACTCTCGTCGCCCACGCGCGCTGGTCCCACCAACTGGCACGTCCACTCGCCTCGACAACTGACAAATACCTGGCAGTAACCGGACCCCCCACCCAAACTCCACGTAAACTCCTCACACTGTTCGTGGACCACCCCCGCCGTGAGCTATCAGCAATAGCCCAGGTCCTCTGCCGCGCCGGTCCCTATGGGGGATACTGGCTGAGCTTTGACTCAGTCTACCGGCGCGTACATGGCCTGATCCCCTACTGCAGATGGCACAACCACCCCCCATGGCCCATCCAGTCCACCGCCCACATTCTGGGCGGCTGCGACGCATTCCAGGCATGGATCCCACGAGTCTGGCTGGCTAATCGCCCCCCCCCAGCCCACCACAGCGAGTGGGCAGACGAAACACTCCTCCCTGTCCTTCGGCGCTGGCTGCACGTGACAGGACACCTCAACCACATCTCAGACCGTACCGCGGGGTCCATCAGACTGGCGTTCACCGCCATGGACCTGGACGGTCTACCCACCTCCAGAGAGGACTTTGACCTCAACGTTCTAAGGGACTATGTGCATCGATACCTCGGACCCAGGACACAGGACACGGACCCAGCTCTTTTGGAGCTCGCAGGTAACGCTCCTCCCTTTCCCTCTGATTAGCAACCGCCTTTCGGAATCCCCCTCGATTTCTGCCTGGCTCTCGCTGCCACCCCCCCTTCTATTTCTAAGTGCCCATCAGTTCCTCCCTTTTATTAGCTACGGGCAATGGTCACAACATGTATCCCTCCCTTTTCTCCTCCTCCCTCCCCTTTCTTTAATAGGGCATGTTTTCTCACTTGGCCCCCTCAGGGGCGCGCACCCTGCCCAGTTCCACATGATGTGCAGTAACGGGCGCCTCTGTAGTTGTTTACTCTAGGCCCCCCCTTTGGGGGGGCAACCTTGTATTAGATAATTCCGAAGGAATAATAATTTAAAAAAAAAAAAAAAAAGGTGCCACATGTGTGGTGGGTGTGCCTCCCACGTTGGTGGGAGCTGCAGTCTTCGCGGCCTGTTGAGGGCGCAGGGGGGGATGAGCAGCCAAGGAGGACACCTGGCGAGAGATGTCACCGACCTGGGAGGTGAGTTGCAGCATAGCCATTTTCAGCTCCTTAATATCACATCCCTTCTTGTCCTCTTACCACCACCATCTCACTATGGATCCCACTCTGGGGGGTGTTCTTGGGGGAAGTCGCAGCAACCCGTTCTCTGGTCTGGTGTCTAGCTGGGTCGAGTATCGAGAGAGGGGCTCTCCGACTGGCGGTCTGGCTCTTTGCACTGTCGTTTCACCGGTCGTCGCCATCATGCGGCGGGCAATGGGTGCCTTTAGCGCCTGCCGGAGGGACTGGGACCCATCGTTAATGTCCCACTGGATTGGGTGACTTGGTGAGGATGATCCCTTTTCACGTCTGTGCTGTTCTCTCGGGGTGGCATGCTCACTGGCTGGAGCAATCTGGTTGGCAGGGGGGGGCTCGACGTTAACGTCCCCGGTGTCATGGAGGGGGGTGCGCGGTCGACTTCAGTCGGGAAACCTCGGCTCAGGGAAACTCAGGTCTATTTAAGGGACTGTGTCCTGAGGCCACATTGTCCTGGGCATGACAAACCAAAAACTGCCGCCCCAAATCCCGAAAGGGTCTTGATGATGGCATCCTGCTTATGTGGGTTGCTATAAGAGATAGGGGCCTCATAACATGTGTTCATGAAGGACGATAACCAGCCGATGCAAGAGCGACAGGCCAGCACGGGCCCCTGGGGTAGATGATTCGCTCTCACTCAGTGGGTGGTTAGTACAGGCACTCCCTGGCAGCTGTAACAAGCGTTGGGGCTCTTACCCCTGTGCAACACAGTGACTCCTGTATGTTGCGGATCCAGAAGTGGGGTGGCTAGGGTGATGGGGCTCTGCTTGCACCCCTTGACTGGCTGCTCACAAGTATTCCCCGGGGTAATCCCAGGTTTCCAAAGCACATGCAGGGGAACAGGAAACTCGGCAAGGAGGCTGGGGATAAGTCCTGCAGCGGGAGCAGTGCCCTTCGGGTGTCAACTTCCCATGTGGCAAACCACACCTTGTTTGAGTGGGCCATGGTGGTGGGGGGTAGTTCCCTTCACTGATCTGAGAGGACTAAATTCTACCGTGGGTCCGAGGGAGGGTAATTCTCCTTCCGGGCTTAAGTTGATTCCCAACAGTCAGCCACACTCAGTTAGCGCTCTACCCTTGTGCCGAGGACAGCGTGTCGCACATTAAAGAACCTCCTGAGTGGGAATTAAGAGAAACCAGACTCAGGAACCCAGGCCACTGGGGCGATGTCATGAGGAAGGTGTGCATGTATGTGGGCCCCACAAGGGCGCCCTTAATGTTGGTTCGAATTCCTCCTGGTCTCTCGTATGGCACTTGCGCCTCCCCATTCTCTTTTCTTATATAACTCCAAAGTTTTCCTCCCTTTTATTAGCAAGGGCATGGCATTATCATATGTAAACCTCCCATTCCTCTCTCCTCTCTTCCCCTTAATAGGGTGCATACTCACACTAGCCTCAGGAGGACACGCCCTGCCCAGTTTCATGCGATGTGCAATGATGGGCACCTCCGTAGTTGTTTAGTCATGGCCCCCCCTTCAGGGGGGCAGTTGTATTAGATAACTCTGCAGGAATAATTTAAAAAAAAAAAAACCCCTTAATATCATCGGCAGGGGGGGTGGGTCGGTTGGGAGCGGTGGGTTGCACTGTTCCTGTCCAGATGAAGGGGGCCAGGAGGGATAGGTCATGTCCCTCAATGCCCTGATTGTACTGCATCATCAAGTTGTGCAACTCGATGTTCTGGGGGTGGGGGCCTCCTTCTTGCACCTGGTTGAGTGCCGAGATGACACAGTGGGAGAGTGCCAGGACTCTCCCAATGTATCGCGACAGCTTGTGAGCCGTTTGCAGGGGGGCAGCGTCGGCAGGACCAGTGTTCGCGCACTTGAAGAGGTCCTCAAATTCCTGAATGGATTCAAACAGGATCCACTGGGAAGCGGTAATGTGCAGGGGGCGCATGAGGGGGGTGATGGTGTCTGCAGGCCGTTTGCCAGTTTGCGCAAGAGGGGTGTGGGGGCTGCCCAACTCCATGGGGGCGTCTTCACCGAGTCATCCCTGTATGACAGGGGACAACAGGGCACCTTGAAGGGGGTCCAGGGAGGACAGCTGGAAAGTGGGGCCAAGAGCCGACTCCTGTTGGGGGGCTGGCGAGGAGCAGGAGGAGGGTGGCGGTGAGGACGCCGGGCGTTGCGGGGGTGGGGGTGCCACCGGCTTTGACGCCATGTTCTGGGACGTGATTGAGGCCTTGAACAACAAGAAGTTGTATGGTGTAGGACGGGGTGGGCAACCAGAACCACTAGATGACATTGAGGGAGTCTGAGCTGCACGCTGCAATATCAATGATGGTGGTTAAAGGTCAAGAAGGATGCTCACCTCCAGCTCTGTCGACCCCTGATCCACTTGATAGCCTCAAGCATGAGCACTCTGTTTCTGTAGGGTCTCCTCCCCCCAGGAAGTACCGGATCATTGAGAACCACCCCCCCCCTCCACCATTGCCAACACCCACCCCTGGTCCATTACACAACTCATTTAGAGACAGGGACATGGTTGGTAATCCGCTAAGGGGACTTCATGGTTATCGCATACCTCGACCGCCTACTGCTGCAGTGCCGGATTTTGACCAGTACAGAGAATCCTCTATCGATCCATTGGATGTGATGTCAGAAGAAGAAGACAAGGAGGAATTACTTGCCCAGGAAATGCCGTACAATCTCCATGAAGCACTTGATGTCTCTAGCTGTCTCTCCAGCACATGCGAAGTTGCCCTTCACACCTGTGAGGACTACCATTATCTGACTTGGGATCAAGCTTGTGAACATGTCTATTGTGCCACTAATCACTTTGAGGAAGTGTTGTCCTCCAGTGATTGGACTACAATTGGACCAGAACCTAAGCAGTGGAAGGACATGTTAAAGCATCCTGACTCTGCCAAGTGGATCCAAGCGGCATCTGAGGAGATCCAAGCATTGATTCAGAATGGCACCTGGATGGTCGAGCAGCTCCCTGAAGGGCGGAAAGTGGTTGGATGTTGTTGGGTCTTCAAGCTGAAGCAGAAAGCGGATGGTTCTATTGACCGGTACAAAGCGAGACTTGTTGCTAAGGGCTTTTCGCAACGACCGGGTATGGATTTTGACCAGACTTTCTCTCCTACTGCAAAGTGGGCAGCGTTAAGGACTATTTTGGCTTTGGCAGCGCTTGAGGATCTCTGCTTATTCTCAGTCAACATTTCAAATGCTTTTCTCAATGGTGACATGGAGCATGAGGTCTACATGGACCTGCTGGAGGGGTATAAGCAACTTGGTCTGGAAGACACGTTGTCTGGCTATGCTCTCAAACTTGTCAAGGCACTGTATGGTCTCAAGCAAGCTGGACGGCAATGGCACCATAAGCATCCTTCTTGACCTTCAACCACCATCATCGACTTTTGCAGCGGCAGCTAAGACTACCCCAAATGTTGTCCAGTGGTTCGAATCGCCCACCCCATCCAACACCATACAACTTCTCATCGTTCAAGGCATCAATTGCGTCCCAGGACATGGCATCGAAGCCAGCAGCACCCCCCCCCACCACAATGTCTGGTGTCTTCACTGCCAGCCTCCCCCCGCTTTTCACCAGCCCCCTCCCAGGAACTGGCCCTAGGCCCCACTTTCCAGATGTCCTCTCTGGACCCTCTTCAAGGTGCCCCATCATCCCCCATGTTACAGGGACGATTGGGTGAAGACGCGGCCATGGAGTTGGGAAGCCCCCACACCCCCCTCGTGCAGACTGGCAAGCAGTCCGCCGACACCATCACCCATGACTAAACAACTACGGAGGCACCCATCATCACACATCACACAAAACTGGGCAGGGTGTGTCCCCCCAAGGGGGGCTAGTGGAAAACGCACCCTATTAAGGAAGAGAGAGGAAGCAAGAAATGGGAGGTTTACATATAG
>JAKOPK010000699.1:0-11034 GCA_024195185.1 Coniferiporia weirii
GAGGGAAAGGGAGGAGCATTACCTGCAAGCTCCAAGAGAGCTGGGTCCACATCCTGTGTCCTGGGTCCGAGGTATCAATGCACATAGTCCCAAAGAATGTTGAGGTCGAAGTCCACGCTGGAGGTGGGAAGACCGTCCAGATCCATGGCGGCAAAAGCTAGCCGGATGGACCCTGCGGTACAGTCTGAGATGCGGTTGAGGTGTCCTGTTGCATGCAGCCAGCGCTGAAGGATGGGGAGGAGGGCTTCGTCTGCCCACTCGCTGTGGTGGGCTGGGGGGGGCGATTAGCCGGCTAGACTCGTGGGATCCATGCCTGGAATGCATCGCAGCCACCTAAGATGTGGGTGGTCGACTGGACGGGCCATGGGGGGTGGTTGTGCCATTGGCAGTAGGGAATCAGGCCATGCATGCACCGGTAGACTGAGTCAAAGCTCAGCCAGTAGCCCCCATAGGGACCGGCATGACATAGGACCTGAGCTATGGCTGACAGCTCACGGCAGGGGTGGTCCACGAAGAGCATAAGGAGCTTACAGGGAGTGCAGGTGGGGGGTCCTGACATGGCAAGGTATTTGTCAGTGGTCGAGGCGAGTGGGCGGGCCAGTTGGTGGGCCCAGCGCACGCGGGCGATGAGAGTGGACTGTTCCTTGAGTGCGGAGATGGAGGGGGCGAGAGTGGATGGTGGCAAATCTGTAGCTGCCTTCGCCTCGGCGTCTGCCCATTCATTGCCGGGGATGTCGGAGTGGCCCAGACACCATGCAAAGTGGATGGTGAGGCCGGGGAACGAATCAAGGAGCGTTTGCACACCCACCTTCCAGGTGGGGAGGAGCTGGGCCCCTGATGTGGAGGGCCAGGTCCGGAAGAGGTTGATAGCCGTGAGGGAGTCGGACATGAAGTGGATATCCGAGACGTCCATCAGGTGATCTCGAAGGTGGGTAGCTGCCCATCCAGGAGCGTCAGCGAGAGAGAATATCTCGGCGTCTGTGGCGGTAGTGACTGAGGGGGAAGCGAGGCAGTGGAGGAAGCGAGGCAGTGGAACCCGAGTTTCCGGGTGCCGCACATAGCACAGATAGTGGATCCTGAGTCGGTGCCGATGCGAGAGCCATCAGTGAAGACCTGGAGTGAGGAGGGGGTGCACTGTTCCCAAGCTCTAACGATGAATGTGTGTTGGACCTCAGAGGGAACAGGGATGGGGGGGACTTTGAAGTTGATCTGGCCCTGCCCGAAGGCAAGGGGATCCGTCCAGGGGGGGTGCATGTACGCGGGGACTTGCTGGACATGGGGGACGCGGACCTGCAAAGAATGGGAGAAGGGGAGGTTAGTGCTGTCTTGATAATGGCGATGGCCTACAGGATGGGGGGTGCACCAAAGGTGCAGGGCATGGCTGGTCTTTAAATATTCAAAATAAGCAAAGAAAGGGGGGGTAGAGCATAAGAAATTAGTGGAGAGGGGGGAGGCACCTTTGTAGACGCCAAGTATCCAGCGGCAAGCAGTGTTTTGGACTGCCTGAAGCTGGTTTACCAGGGTTTTTTGGGAGCAACCATGGTACCAGACTGGTGAGCCCCATGCAAGCATGGTGCGAACACAGGCCGAGTACAGTTGGCACAGGAGGAGGGCCGAGATACCACGTTCAGTGTTACCCAGAATGCGGAGGGTGGCTAGGGTGGAGAGGCCCTTGGAGCGCATTCGCTCAACATGGGCCTTGAAGGAGAGACCAGGGTCCCACCAAATCCCGAGCCAGTGCAGGGGGTTGGTTGGTTTGATCATGGTGGTGGGCATGATTTGAATGCCAGCGGTCCGCCAGTTGTCGTAGCCGATGGTCCGCTGGGGTGGGTGGAAATGGAGGGCTTCTGTCTTTGCGGCTTCGATGTTGAGTCTGAGCCAGAGGAAGTGGCCATCTAGTTGTTGGTAGGCAGTTGCCAGAGTGGCACAGTTGGCTGTGATGTCAGGCCCAACACAAACGATGAGGTGGTTGTCCACATACACGAGGAGGTTGCAGCCCGGCTGTTGGAAGTGCCGGATGGCTAGACCTGCAAATATGGTTGACAGGATGGGGGAAACTGGTGAGCCTTGCGGGGTACCGAGGTCGGGTTTGGGTGTGGTGTGTAGGGTCATTCCATCGAATGAGATAGAGACGCTCTGACCCATCATGAATGATAGGCACCAGTCCACCATATTGAGTGGGCAGCCCATCAACACAAGTTGCTGGTGGAGGAGGGTCAGGTGCACGGAGTTGAAGAATCCCTGTATGTCCACCATGAGGATGGAACACACGAGGCCTTTTGCATGTGCATGCTCAACGATCTGTAGAAGGTGTTGTGAGGCGTCATAGACTGAATGGCCTTGATGCCCACCATATTGGTTAGGGGGCAACCAGTTCTCCTCATTGGTGAGGTACTGGAGCCGGTTAGCAATGATCTTTTCGAGGAGCTTTCCCAGGGTCTCCTTGAGGGTAATTGGATGGTAGGACCGTGGTGAGAATGGGTCCTTCTTATTCGGCTTCCTGAGCATGACCACTTTTGCCGCTCGCCAACACTCGGGGTGGTGCCCCAAGCGCAGGCAGTTGTTGAAAAGGGCCAGAACCTCGACGGGATAGTGCATTACCACCCATTTTAGAGGGCAGTAGCTAATCCCGGAGGGCCCTGGGGCCGATAAGTTGGATGTACTGGCCAGCGCCACCTCGAGCTCGGAGGCCAGAAGGGGCAGTGCTGGTGGAGGGGGTGGTGGGGCGGGTGGGAGGCCCACGTCCGGCATGGGGGGGGGTTCCTTGAAGAACGTTGAGCAGAAGAGCTCACCTTTCTCTTGTTCGGACTGGGTGAAGGTGCCGTCCCCTCGATGGAGGGAGGGAACTTGGGTGGGGCGGACCCCTAGGTCTCATTTGGCCCAGGACCAGATATTTGTCAGGTTGGCCTCTTTGGCCTGGTCGGAGTAGTAGGTGCATTTGGCCACACACACACCTCGTTTGAAGGCTTGGCGGGCGCTAGAGCATGTGAGTGTGGTGGAAGCAGTGCTTATAGCTTTGAGGAGCTCAGCGCAGTGGGGGGTCCACCACGTGACTTCCGTCTTCTTGGGCTTTACTATTGAGGTGAAGGGGGCGAGGGCGTTCTCCATGGCTTTCACCATGGCGGCGGCTTTGCAGTCCAGGGAGGCAGGGTCGGTGGCTGGTAACTGGAAGGCCTGGTCGAGGGTGGGGTAGGCTAATTCAGACCATTCTGTGAAGTCATTGGCGGTGAGGTGTCAGGTCCGTGGGATGGGCAGTGGGGCGGATATCAGGATGGCCCATTTGAGGAGGGCATGGTCTGAGAGGGGGGTTTGGGTAGACTTGAAGGTGTCCAGGATCGAGTTGGCATCTGTAGAGGGTGGAGCCCAGACCATGTCTATGGGGCAGCATCCAATGCCGTCTTGGGGACAGGAGTTGGAGTCAGGATCATGAGCAGGTTCAAGGCCATGTTCACAGAAAAAGTCGTCCAGGGGTTGCGCCCTGAGTGTTTCCATGCAGTTGGCATGTAAATTGGACCAGGAGTGGTGGCGATGGTTGAAGTCGCCACACACCATGAGGGTAGCGGCTAGCGCCGGAGTGAGACTAAATAGGAAGGACTCACCTGGGTACTGAGGGGGGGTGCCGTCCCTGTCGGCTGGGGTCATTCCATAGAAGTTGCAGAGCCGGACAGTTTGGTGGGAGCGGACCTCCACCATCAGTACGTCGGTGCTGTTGGTGCTGGTGCCAAGTACAGACCATGAAGAGGAAGGGAGGGAGCATGAAACATAAGTTACAACCCGCAGGCACATGTTGGGCAGGAGGACGGGTACATAGCCGGGAATGGTAGGGACGTTATAAAGATGGCTGTGCCTGTCGGATCCGTAAGGGAGGGTTGAAGGCCTATCTGGTACCAGGGAGGTTCCTGGATCAGCAACAGGTGTGGGGGGGTGGGGTCGTCAGAGAGGGCTGGGAGTAAGGAGTGGATTGCTGCCAAAGACTGCGCTGCATTCCACTGAAGCACACGGAGTTGTGCACTCATAGCTCCATCTCGAGTTCTTGAATGTGGGCCTCATGAAGGCCATCGAGAATACCACAGAAGCGGCATTTACGAGGGCAGGCAGGGTCGGTGGCGGGGTGGTCGCCATTGCAATTGTGGCAGCGGTGGGGGTGGGGGCAGGTGTCATCGGCGATGGCCTCAGAGGCACAGTCAGCGCACAACTTCCGGTGGTTGCGAGTGAGGTGTTGTCCGGCACACTCGGCACAGACAGCAGGGGCGCAGCAGCCTGTCGTTCTGTGGCTGAGAACCTGGCAGTGCTCACACTGGGTGAGGCCTTGACAGACCGGCAGAATGGAGAGGCAGAGGGCGGTGCCGAAGAGCCACACGTGCGGGCGTTTGAGGAGGCGCACATGTATGGACCCATCGACATCGACAAAGGTGAATGAGACCAGGCACATGTCCAGGCCGGAGAGGCGTTCTCCATCTGCGATCGCATAGTGGGGTTCCACTGCAAATTCCAGATTCTTCAGGATTGGGTTCTGCATGAGCTCAGCCTTGAGGGTTGCAGCAGAAAAGGGGAGGGTGGTGGGCCCGAAGACGTCCCTAGTGGGGACACATGAGATGCATAGGGAGGCCCTCGGTCAGATGTGGGAGGTGGATAGGGCCAGGTGGGCCGGCAGGTGGGTGCTGGTGGTGCACCACTTGTCCCATATGAAGTGGGCGAAAGCCTCAGCGTGGCAGTCTATGATCGCTTCCATTGAGGGGGTCGCAGAGGAGGGTCACTGTGTGAACACGGTCATGATGTGTCCTTTGGCATTGAATGTGCAGGACAGCACCATGACCTGGTCAGCGGTGGGTAGGTTGCGGAAGAACTCACAGGCAGTCTGGGTCAAAGAAGCACCAGATTTGCGTGTGGCTGCCACGAGGAGGAGGTCGCCTGTTACATTTTTCCTTACACTCTCTCCACTGACTCCTAAACCCCACATGCTTCTAGTACGTTCCATGACCGTGTCGTGCTTACTGATCATATACCATGCTCAGTCATTCCTTTCCGCACACTTCCACCATGTTCTACTAACTCGTCACCCATACCACATTCCATCCCCTTCCGCTACATTCCATAGGTCTATATAAGCTGTACCTCGTCGAGCATGTAGCCTTAAGCTTATGCTCTTTGTTCTTACAAGTTCATTTGCTCACCCCCGAGTCCAGCATGCTCTCCGTCGTAACCCGACTCAGTATCGCTACACCCGCCGTATGCGACTATCCAAGTACCTCGTCGTTACCATCTTCGTGGCGCACTTAGTCATCTCTGTCAATCGACTTCGCCTCCGACGTATCCATAACCCGGACAGCTCCCCTATCCTTTGATCTTAACATCGCCGGTGTTAAGAACCAGGGTGGGGTCCTTAGCGTACATCTTTGGGGGTGATGGGAGCTGATGGGGGCCTTTCTTCTTCTTCTTGTCAGCTGCCGGTGTTTGCAGGGCCCCCCCTGTGGGTTGCTGAGCAGCTGGTTGGGCCGTGGCCTGGGCGTAGGAAATGGGGGCCTGGATAGCATTTACTGGGGCCGAGGGTGTGGTCTGGGTCATGCTGGTGGTAGGCGCCTGTGTCCGGGGGGCCTGTTGGGGCCTTGGGGCTGGCCAGTTGGCCAGGGCTGAGACCTGGTGGGAGAGGTTACCCATGTCCAAGGTGAGTTTAGTGACAGTGTCCGCCATGGCTTTCATCTTGTGGGAGGGGGGCAGGGTCATTGTCGGTACATGGTAGGGTACCAGTCTGGCAAAGGGGGAAGGTAAGCTTGAAATGTCCTTACCTTCTAGGAAGCAGTTGTAAGTCAGCTGAGCATTAATCAGTGCTGTGTGGTTACGGGGTTGGCCATCCCTCGCCCGTTGAAGGTCGGACAGGACGTTGTGAGCCAGGGTGGTAACCCTGCCGATGAATCCTGCAGCGTGTCTTTCAATGGCCTGGGTGGTGGAACCGTCTGAAGTGTCGAGCTCGACAAACAGGGTGTGGAAGGCTGTGATGGCCTCCACGAGTATGCTCTGGGTGGTGGTGAGGCGTCCAGGAGGTCCTCGTGGGGTCTGGGGGGAGAAGGCCACTGAATGTTTGCTGGTTTGCGACTCTGGGGTCTGGGGGTTGCCTTCCTCCATAGCTGCGATTTCGGCATTGTAGTCATGTTGCCGGATATTGCCAGCAATAACTGGGGAGGCAGATCAGGAGGAGATGGACTGGGGCTGGTAAAGCTCGAAGGCTGTACCGAGAGGGGTGGCCTGGCGCTGTTGGGGGGGGACACTGGTGTGGATGCCAGGCATTGCTGGGTGATGGGCGCCAACAGTGATGATGATGCAGTGATTTGGGCTGTGGCTGACGCGGAGGAGCGAGGGACTGGTGGGGCTTGTCAAAGAGGGCACTGGTGACCACTGGAGGCCATACTGAGGGAGTCTTAGCTGCACACTACAGTATAGATGGTGGTGGTAACTAGTCAAGAGGGATGATAGGACTTACTCCTATGCAGGCCCACAGCAGATTTAGTGCTCTGGAGCCAGTGATGGGAACTATCCGCCACCACTACAGCCCGCTTCATGTGGCACAGGTTTGTAAGGCCCGGCCAGAGTTTCCTGTTCCCCGGCACATGCTTCAGAAACCCAGGATTACCCCAGGGAATACTCAGGGCCATCAGTCATGGGATGCAAGCAGAGCCTGATCACCCTGACAACCCCACTTCTGGATCCACAGCATACCGGAGTTACCATGTTGCCCCGCGGCTTGGACCCCGACCTATCTCTTTTGAGGTTGCCAGGGAGTCCGCCCAGACTAACCACCTGCTGAGTGAGAGCTAGTCATCTACCCCAGGGGCCAGTGGTGGCCTGTCTCTCTCGAGTCGGCTGGTTATTATCAACATGCCACTTGTTATGAAGCCCCTATTCCCTTATAGCACTGGTGCCATCATCAGGAACCCTCTCGGGATTTGGGGCAGCAGTTTTTGATTTGTCATGTCAAGGACAATGTGGCCCCATGATGTACATCACTGGGTAGAATCCGAGTTTCCCCGAACCCGAGGTTACCCAACCGAAGCTGACCGCCAGCCCCCCCTCCACTACGCCAGGGATGTTAACGTTGTGTCCCCCCCCAACTGACCAGCTCATGCCAGCCAGTGAGCATGCCACCCCGAGAGAACGGCACAGACATGAAAAGGATCATCCTCACCAAGTCACCCAATCCAACAGGATGTTAATGATGGGTCCCAGTCCCTCTGGTGGGCGCTAAAGGCACCTGTTGCCCACCACATGATGGTGACGACCAGTAGAACAACGGTGTGAAGAGCCAGACGGCCAGTTGGAGAGACCTTTTTTTTCTTTTTTTTTTTAATTATTCCTTCAGAATTATCTAATACATCTGCCCCCCCCCCCGAAGGGGGACCATGACTAAACAACTACAGAGGCGCCCGTCATCACACATCACATGAAACTGGGTGGGGTGCATCCCCCCGGGGAGGGCTAGTGGAAAGTGCACCCTATTAAGGTAAAGAGGGAAGAGAGAAATGGGAGGTTTACATATGTTGACGCCATGCCCTGACTAATAAAAGAGAGGAAAACTTTGGGGGCAATTAAGAATAGTGAATGGGGAGGTGCAAGTGCCATGTGGGAAACCAAGGGGGAGTCCAAAAGATGCTCACAGATCAGAGGAAAAGGGAGGAACATTACCAGAAAGCTCCAAAAGGGCCGGGTCCGTGTCCTGTGTCCGAGGTCTGAGGTATCAATGCACGTAAGCCTGTAGGGTGTCCATGTTCAAGCCATCAGTGGTGGGGAGGCCGTCCAGAGCCATGGCAGTGAATGCCAAATGAATGGCCCCCACAGTACAGTCCAAGATGCGGTTGAGGTGTCCTGTCAGGCACAGCCAGCGTCACAGGACTAGTATGAGGTCTTCGTCCACCCATTCGGAATGGTGGACAGGGGGGGGTCGCCTTCTGGGCCAGACGCGTGGGATCCACGACTCAAATGACTTGCAGCCACCTAGGATGTGGGCCGTGGATTGTGTCGGCCAGGGTGGGTGGTTGTGCCACCTGCAGTATGAGATCAGGCCGTGCGAGTGCCGGTAGGCTGAGCCAAAGCTCAGCCAGTAGCCCCCATAGGGACTGGCATGGCAGAGAACCTGAGCGACAGCAGAGAGCTCACGGTGGGGGTGGTCGACCAGGAGAGTGAGAAGCTTCTGGGGCATCCATGTGGGGGGGCCCAAGACCGCAAGGTATTTGTCAGCAGTGGAGGTGAGGGGTCGGGCGAGTTGGAGGGACCAGCGCTCACAGGCAGTGAGGGTCGCTTGCTCCTTCAGTGCGGAGATAGAGGGGGGGAGATTGGATGGCGGTAGGCAAGTGGCTGCCTTAGCTTCCGAGTCAGCCCATTCATTGCCTGCAATGTCCTCGTGACTGGGGGATCATGCGAAGTGAACATGGAGCTGTGGGAAAGAGTCCAGAAGGGTCTGGATGCCTGACTTCCAGAGGGGGAGGAGGTTGGCCCCCAAGGCGGAGGGCCAGCGCTTGAAGAGGTTGAGCACGGTGAGCGAGTCCGACATGAAGAAGATGTCGGAGACGATGGCGAGCAACTCATGGAGGTGGTGTGCAGCCCAGCCCGGTGCGATGCCGAGGGAAAATTGTTCAGCATCGGTGGCGGTGGCGCAGAGGGGGGAAGTCAGCCGGTGGGAGCGGAGCCGGCATGGCCCACTCATGGCGACAATTGTGGATCCAGCCTTCTGGCCTAGGTGTGAGCCATTGGTGAAGACTTGGACAGTGTGGGGTGTGCATAGTTCCCGAGCTCGACAGACAAAGTCCGTCCGGACCTTGGAGGGAACCGGCACAGGGGGGACAGAGAAGCTGATCCGGCCTTGCCTGAAAGCTAGCAGGTCGACCCATGGGGGGTGCGTGTACACAGGGACCTGTTGGACACGAGGGACACGGGCCTGCAATGAAAGGGAGAAAGGGAGGTTAGCTCATGGTAGATAACGCCAACGGCCAATTGAGTGGGGGGTGTGCCAAAGGCGCAGGGCATGGTTAGTTTTTAAATACTCAAAATAAGCAAAAAATAGGGGGAGGGAACATAAGAAAGTTGTAGAGAAGGGAGATGCGCCCTTGTAGACGCCGAGAATCCATCGGCAGGTGGTATTTTGAATGGCCTGTAGATGATTCACAAGTGTTTTCTGGGACCGGCCGTGGTACCAGACTGGTGCACCCCATGCGAGCACGGTGCACACACAGGCCGAGTACAATTGCCGGAGGTGGAGGGCCGAAATCCTGCACTCGGTGTTGCCGAGTATGTGTAGAGCGGCGAGTGTGGAGAGCCCTTTGGAGCGCATGCGCTCAACATGTGGCTTGAAAGAGAGGCCCGGGTCCCACCAGATCCCTAGCCATTGCAAGGGAATAGAGGGCCGGACGAGGGTGTCGGCGTCAATTTGGATCCCCATCATATCCCAGCCATGGTAGCCGGTCTTGCGACAGGGTGGGTGAAAGTGGAGGGCCTCGGTTTTCACCGCTTCGATGTTGAGGCCAAGGCCGTTGAAGAGGCCATTGAGGTGGCAGTATGCATCCGCAAGCGTTCTGCAGTTGGCGGTGACCAAGGCTCCGATACATACAATGAGGTGGTCATCAACATAGGTGAGGAGCTTGCAGCCATGCCACTGAAAGCGGCGTAGCACAAGTCCAGTGAAGATAGTCAACAGGATTGGGGAGGCTGGGGAACCCTGAGGGGTACCGAGGTCAGGTTTCAGGGTCAGAGGGGTCATCATGCCGTCAAACAAGATGGCAACTTTACGCCCTGTCATGAATGAGAGGCACCAGTCCGCCATGTTAGGTGGACAGCCCATTGTCAGGAGCTGTTGGTGAAGGAGTTGGGGGTGCACTGAGTCGAAGAAACCCTGAATGTCTACTGCGAGGATAGAGCAGACCTGGTTCATTGAGTGGGCACCCTCCACGAGCTGTAAAAGGTGCTGGGCAGCGTCATAGACAGAATGCCCCTGACACCCCCCATACTGGTTAGGTGGCAGCCAGTCCTCGGTGTTAGTGAGGAACTGGAGCCAGTTAGCGATCATCTTCTCTAGAAGTTTGCCCAGAGTCTCCTCGAGAGTGATGGGTCGATAGTAGCAGGGAGAGAAGGGGTCCTTCTTGTTTGGCTTTCGAAGCATGTCAACTTTTGCCGCCCACCAGCACTCAGGGTGGTGCCCCAGGCACAGGCAGTCGTTGAAAAGTGCCAAGGTCTCATCAGGAAAAGCGGCGGTCACCCATTTTAGGGGGTGATAGCCGATGCCTGACAGCCCCGGAGCCAACAAGTTGGAGGTGTCGGAGAGTGCATCCGTCAGCTTGCTAGGGAGAAGAGGGGGTGCGCCTGGTGGAGGGGGGGGAGGGGCCCGAGGCCCAAGTCGGAGAGCCCTTCTCTCAATGCTCGACCCAGCTAGACACCAGACCAGAGTACGGGTTGCTGCGACTTCCCCCAAGAACACCCCCCAGAGCGGGATCCATAGCGAGATGGTGGTGGTAAGAGGACAAGAAGGGATGTACCAAGCTGGTCCCGCTGTCCTCTATGGCGTGCTGGATTGTAGGTATACAGTGTGCAAGGGTGTACATCAGGAAAAACCCAAAATGCTATATAGTACTATATAACACTATATAATTAAAGTAGGGCCCATAGGTAAAATAGGTTAATCCAGCCTGTCTTGGTTTTATATAGTGCTATATAGTACTATATAGTAAGCCCTCCTTACTATATAGCACTATATATTGCTATATAGTCCCCTTTCTCCACTATTTTGTACTATTTTCTGACTATTTTGTACTATTTTCTGACAGCTTTCAACTATTTTCTAGCTATTTATGACTATTTTCCAGCTATTTCTGACTATAATTGACTATAATTGACTATTTATGGCTATCTCTGGCCTGCAGAAACCTCACAAATGACCAGTTTACAGGCTGACCACAACCAATGCTTGCATTGTATAGAACCAACTTTCTCATATCTATTAGCAATGGATACTAGAATAAACAGGAAATCATCTAGATCATCTATAAGTATAGA
>JAKOPK010000700.1:0-10950 GCA_024195185.1 Coniferiporia weirii
ACTGCTTGATAATGTTCCATGCTAGGTTTATTTAAATGTCTAGCAAATTGACCTGTAGCGAATGAAATATCAGGTCTAGTGCAATCTGCTGCATATCGTAATGCTCCAACCATATTCATATAAGGTATTGTTTTCATATAATTTAATTCATCGTTAGTTGGATTTTTGATAGTTTTTAGCACTTGTCCAGGTGTCATAGGTGTTCATACTGTTGCAGCTTCGTTTAATTTATATTTTTCTAATATTGAGTCAATATAATGTTTTTGTCATAACATTATTGTTCTTTCATCTCTATTTCTTTTTATTTCAATTCCTAATAACCAATGGATTTCATTTCCATCAGTATATTTTACGTGTTTTCCGATTTCTTCTTTTAATGCTTTTATTATTGTTAAATTCATGCCGCAAATTGTAATGTCGTCGACATGTATGAATAATATAAGAATTGTTTTTCCTTGTACTTTTCTAAAGAAAACTGCATTATCTTGGACTGCTCATATAAGTCCTATTCCAGTTAGTATTTCTGATAATTTTTTATACCATCGTCTTCCTGCTTGTTTTAATCCATATAATGCTTTATTTAATTTTAATACTTGTCCTGGTTTTGTATTTACTAAATTTCCAGGTGGTGTCTGTACATATATATTTTTGTCTTTGTTTAATTCTCCATATAGATATGCTGATTTAATATCTATTTGATGTATTTCAAAATTTTGGCTTGCACTCCAGCTTAGTATTGTTCTTACTGTTGCTAAGCATGCAACTGGTGCAAATGTATCATTTGAATAGTAGTCAATGCCTTCCATTTGAGCAAATCCTTGTACTACTAGTCTCGCTTTATATCTTTCTATTTTTCCATCAGCTAATCGTTTTGTTTTGTAAACAAATCTTGTTCCTATTATATTAATTCCTTTTGGTGGATCAATAATTGTCCACGTTGATCGTTCGTTTAATGTTTTAATTTCATCCTTCATTGCTGTGATCCATTGGTTTGAGTCATTTCTATTTATTGCTTGTTGATATGTATTAGGATCACCTATTTGATCATTATTGAATTCATTGAATTCAGTTAGATATGCTGCTGTATTTTGTTCATCAAAATTTAAACCTCGTGATTTCTTTGTTTGTTGAACCGTTCTTTTGGATTTTCTTGGTTCATTTAATTCTTGTATTTGTTCATTTTGTTTTTCTATATTAGTTTTCTCCCCTTCAATTTTAGATGGTGGAGAGTCTAAGAATTGTAAGTTTCATTCTACTGTTATTTTTCTTTCATGATATGTTCGATGGCCTTTACTTTCATCATCGAATCCTATCCATTGAGCATATTTTCCTTTTGGTTGTAACTTATTAACGTTTTCTTGTCTTATTATGCAATATTGACTGAATTCATGTAAGTCATCGATATTATAATTTTCGTTATACCTTTTATAATAAGGTGTTTTAAAATTTATAGCACTTTTTGGTGTTCTATTGTAAATGTATGTGCTATATTTTACAGCTTCTCCCCATAAACTTGGTGGTAATTTTGCTTGTAGCAGGTTTACTCGACAATTATTGAGTATTGTTTGATGTGATCGTTCTGCTACTCCATTTTGTTGTGGTGTATCATGAACTGTTAATTTTCTGATTGTTCCTTGTTCGTCTAAGTATTGTGTGAATTGTTTACTTAGGAATACTGTATCATTATCACTTTGTAATATTTTAATTTTTAAGTTGTTTTGAGTGTATAACATTGTTGTCCATGTTTTATAGGCATTATAGCCTTCATCTTTTGTTCTTATTAATATCATTTTTATCCATCTTGTAGCGTCATCAACTAAGGTTAAAAGATATTTATATCCCCCAATTGTGTGGGTACTTGCAGGTCCCCATATATCCATATGAATATGATCGCCGAAATTTTCGGCTAATTTTGACAATCTTAATTTTGGGATTTGCAATTGCTTAATGTTTGCTTCTATGCATGTGGTGCATTGAGTTTCTGTATAATCTGTTATTTTATAATTTGTTATCTTATCTTCTTGTAGTAATCGTTTAAGATAAGGGTAACTTAAATGACCTAATTTTTTATGTATTTCGAATAATGTTATATTTTTGATTGCCGCTTGTACATTGTTATTAAATATACTGTACAGTCCATTTTTGTTTTGTATACTTCTGCAAAAAGATCCATCAGGATACTTTATCGTACATTTGTTATCTTTATAAATAAATTCATAACCTTCTGTGCATAAGAGTCCTTGAGACACTAGTGTCATATTCATTTTAGAATTGTAATAGACTTGTGATAATATTATATCACTTATGGTATTGTTATTGGGGATAGAAATGGTAAGATCCCCTACTATGTTTGATGTAAACATTGTTTTGTTTGCGGCAGTTATGGATATTGGTTGTGTTTGACATATATTTGTTAATCATTGAAAATATGGTGTTAAGTGAATTGTTGCACCAGTATCAATAATATCCATAGATGAATAAATATAATTAGCGTAGTTTTCAACTGTAATAGCATTTATGCTTATGTCAAGATTGTCACCATGAGCATCTTCGATCACTGAGTTATAAGTGTCGAAATTGTCTAAAAAATCGTTAAATTTAAAGACTGGGGTATCAACCTGCATTGGTGTATCAGGGATTTCTTCAATCCACACTGTATTTGAAGTACTGGTTAATACTTCACCATGACCGATTTGAGTGTCAAGCTCAATGTTGTTTGCCATTATGGCGTCAATCGTAATGGTTGCTGCAGTATGTTTAGCCTGGGCTGCTGTTGTCCCAGCTGGTGCTGATGTCGACGCACCCATTTCTTTTGCTTTTCCTTTCCCCTTTTCATCAACGTTCGCAACCTCCGCTTTCTTCATCAATGCTTTCTTGCTGGCCTCGGTTTTCTCATACCAGCAATCTTTTGAGTAATGGCCAAATTTGCCACAGTTGCAGCATTTGAAGCCAGTATTGTCATAGCCTCCTTGGCCTTGTGAATATCCTCGTCCTCATCCTCTTAAGCCTCCATGGCCTCGTGAAAATCCTCAACCACAACATCTGCCACATCTGCGACTACCCCTAAAATAAGGGTGAGTCTGCTCATCCTTGGGCAGATGATTAGCTGCTGCTCCTGTTCATTGGTGGTTTCATCTCCACCCTTCGAATGCATTCCTCAGTGCAGTTAATAAATACTGAGGGGTTAATTTTTGATGTCGTGAAACATCTGCAGTTAATTGATTAAATGTGGCTATATGTAGCTCACTCTGATTTAAAATGTATTGATATTGGTCAGGCATTGCTTTGGCTATTGCCGAGATGAATGTTGATTCGGAAACATCAACTCCCTGGGAAATTAATTCCTCATATTTATTTGAGAGTTTATCGAGCATTCCATCAAAATGGCTGATGTGACCTCTGATACTAAATAACTCAGCCTCGCTGAGGCCTGTTGTAACTGTTGTCTGGATGTTGTATCATCCATCCAGGGCTCCCAAAAGAGCCAGTATGTTCTTATCAAAATTAAGATAATAAGCCAGTATTTTATCAGGCATAGTGCACAAAATGCCATTATAAATGGCAGTTCTCATCTGAGCCAATTCAGTTGTTGGCTTGTGAATGAGCAGGTCACCGTAACCCGCACTCTTGACTGCACTTCAGATTCTGAAATTCCAAAGCTTATAATTGGATCATCCATCCAATTTCTCAATTCTGTTGAAGAATTTCTGGATCTCCGCCAATTTAGATGCCATGTCTGACTCATCTTCCTCGTCATCAGTATTATCATCTCCACTAGGTGGTGGTGACTCATGTGAGGGTGGTTTAGATTCCCTTTTAATATAAGGGTTATTGTTAATAAATTCTTGTTTTTCTTCATTGGTTTGTAAAGTTTTATATGTACTTAAATGGTAGTTGAGTTCTGAATAATTTTCTTTTTCACTTAACCCAAGATTTTTTAGATCATCTGATAAATCTCGTATGGCTGTGGATTGCATTAGCATTTTTATTACTTCACTGGCTTTTTCATATTGACTTACTCTAGCAGTGAGTTGGGTAAGACTTCCTTTGATAATGATTTTATAAGTTCGGCATATTTTTATAGTTTTTATTAACTCACATAAATTTAATTCAGCAGATATTCGTGCTTTGATGTCTTCTTTTGAATGTGCCTGTGTGTAATGAACTTTTAGTTCTTGTGCTCTTTTACGTATATCATTTAAAGCTATTCGTTCATCTCTTTCACATACTTGTCTTTGTAGTTCAGTTTCTGGCTGTTTGCCTTTATCTGAACCTGGGTTCAATACTTTGTCTGAGGACATAATTTCATTATGACGTTAGAAGGAGTCAAGGCTCATAACCTCTTAAATTATTTAATGTACTGAGTGAAGTACTCAGTTGCAGTGGTAGATGCGAGGGGCAGAAAGATATCAGTATAAACCAATGTATTTTGTAGGAGAAACCAGCCTCCTTATATACACATACTGTGGTAATACTTTATATAATCTTAGTAGTAAAGTTGTACTTCTTATAGTTAAGCAGGCGTGAGTAACGTGATCAAGGTTAGCTCTGCTCCACTATTGCGTGCTATTGCGTGATCTTATAGTATACGTTTATTTATATTTAATACCAGCCCGGGTCATGTTCAAACCTTGCGTCCACTGGACTTGCATCGCCCTCATTTCTGGAATGCATTAGGTACATGTTTCTATAATGATCTAATGTGCTGGTGTCTATGCTAACGAGAAGAAGGCTTGGAAGGGCAGGTGCCGCTGGCCCGGCCCGGCTCCGGCTACCATCGAGTCGCCGGAACCAAGTCCCGCAGGAAGCAAGGCGACTCTGTGGGGCTAGTGCGGTTGGAGAAAAAGAAGCTCCTGGCTCCTCCGCAACCTCGACGCTGATTTTGCTCTTTGGCCTCGCGCGTGACCGCAGATCATCATCCGTGTAATCTTCAGATCGATTTTGAATGTTTCGTAAGTGAAGATCGGCCTCGGATCCTCCTGTCCATCTTTGACTCTGCATTTTTGCATGTACGGCTTCCCGCCCACACCAGCTCGTCCATCACTACGCGCTGCGCATTGAATGGTATGACCTCAAGCATAGGGCGGAATGACCTACAGCGTCGTCACTCAGGCGGGTTAGACCACTTGGGAGGTCGTCTATCCCGCCAGTTCATGGAACCCTAGCAACCGCTCGATGGGACGCGTTCAAGGCTGCGACGAACAATGGCGCGGACAATGTCGTGTTTAGGAACTCCGTGATACTTGAGGATGGTTTCGAGCCCAGCAAATGCGAAAAGGTTCCTGGCGCTTGTATGTGTTCGCCTTTATTGTACCTCTAAGTCTGGTGCTAACGAACTTTTACAGTCGGCGGCTCCGGCTCCGAAGCCTTGGGGCTCCAACTACTTCGACGAGCGTATCGTGCAATACGCCAGGGCAGACGCACTGTACATTTAGCTATCGCTCACCTCCGCAAACGCCGCTGAGTAGTTCACCGTCCCCAGCGTGATCGCAGACGAAGAATACCGTTTCTCCTTCCGCCGCGGATCGTTCGCATCCGCCATGGGCGGATGGATTTCAGTGCTCTAGTGCGTGAAGATGAACACGCCTGACGTAGGAGAGAACCACGCGTGGATTGATGGGAATGAGATGACCACGCTGTGAAATGTGACAGCTGGGCGATGATGCGAGTGTAGCGATCCAGGCCGTGCAGTTTCAGATGTTCTTCGGCAGCGTCTCTCTTTGCTCTTCTGTGGTTCGCTTTGTTTTTCCGATGCTCGAACAGATAGCACATGGGCGTTTCGTCTCGTTTGAAAGGGGAATGCGAACCGGTTCACCTCTACATATTGGCACGGATACTTAATCATGATATGGTTACTCGATCATGCGGCGTGCGCAACACCCTCCGGGAACGGAAGAGCTAGCACTACATTTTCCCTTATACTCTTGAGTAGCACTCCGTACGCGGAAACTCTTTTTTCTCAATGAGACCTCACCGATGTAACCGGGCCTTCTTGTCAGTTTCTGATTTCTGATTTCTGGTTACTGCCATCCGATCACAGACTTCACGCCCATGACTTGTTGTATGGTTCTTGTGTCTTGGCCAATCGGGGACTCGGGGAGCTTTCTCGGATGCTCTATATCAATCGCGTAGTAATGACAGCTGTAAATGCAGGATTTCAACATGACATGAAACGGGGGCCATTTCGGCTCGGAAATCATGGCGTTCAAGCGGGCAGCCCAACGCCGCATCCTTACAGAGATCTAGGAATTTTACGAAAGCTGTGAAGAGTGCCTTTCGGATATATGTTGAACAAAAGAAGCGAGATGTGTTTTCTCAGACTCCCTCATATAAAGTCGACTCTCGCGCAAGTCTCTTCTGGCCACTGGCTATTTGGGCTTGACTTCTCCCATTCTGTACACTCTGTGCACCTAAAACCGTGGCGCTTCCAGTAATGCTATCAACTAGGTCTGATATAGATCCTATCGATCCTAGTGAAATCCCATTTTGGTTTTCCATCAATGCGCAAGGAACATACGTCCAAATTGTAATCTCTACCGCTCTCTGTTACGATACCAGTTGAGCCCGTAACAAATCCAATCGCTGGAAACCTTCTTAATTGTTTTCTTTAGTCACTACACTTGATAAAGAGGCACGTAGATTACCGATATTCGCATTGGATCTTCACCAACCATATCTTCCATAATGGCCCAGTTTAAATACTTTTGGGTGATTGTTTCCAGTACTGCTTTGTCCAACCGCTAACCATGTTGCGACCTGGATTCACAAAGAGCTCTCCGCGCAAGACCGCCAGCATAGTCTACTTTCTTGTAAGCAAGCACCACACCTAGCGCTTTTTGAAATGAGATACAGACTACTGACCGAGCACGCACCTTCCACAGAATCGATATATAGGGATCGTTTCTGTATTGGCGTTTATACCGCGTGAGCTTGCCATTCTCGACTCCGCACGGGAAAACACTAATTACTGAAATGGGCTTAGTTAATTCGGACCACGCGAATATAACGTTGTACGTATGCCACAGAATCGCATTTGCACCGCGGTCTCATAATTATGACCTACTAGATGTAAGGGGACATTTCTTCATCATACGCCGCGTTAATTAAAGTACAGGCAACATTTCCACATGGGTTGGGGAGTTAGGAGGTGAGCACCTGGTCCTTCTTTTTCCAATGAGAGCAGGACTAATGATGATACTGAAATCAGACTGGATGACCATCGTCCTGATAGACTGTAAGGAGCTTCTTTCTATCTCTTCTCTTATTATCCTGATTCTCTGATGACAGATATTCTCTTAATGAGGGTCCTCGCGTTATGGTCTGGAGGTAATCTGGCTTTTCTTTTAAGCTTTTATGGAAGCTCTGTGGCTGTATTCAAAAATTTGACAGACAAGAAACTGGCCGTATACCTCAAAGCTTTGTTTGCGGTAGAGTCCGTCTTCATGCTAGGAATAGGGATCAATATAAATAAAGCACAGAAAGGTGAGCGAAGAGTCTACAGTTTCAGCCTAAAAGCTCACTGACAGCGGAGCAGTGTCTGTAGCAGGTGCAGAAGGGTATGTATTTTGCAGCAATGACGGCATTGTTCCTCCTCTATTTGAGGCTCTTTACTGGTTCGTACACAAAGCCACATGATGACTTCATGCTTACATCATGACAGGGCGGCCCCGCTTGTATTTGAGCTTGTCCTGCTTGTTCTAGCTCTCTACAAAGCTGCTTCTCTTTGGCGGGAATCAGCTGGATTTAAAGGCATCAGACTTGCCAAAGTCCTCGTCCTCGATCAAGCATTCTATTTTGTCATGTAATTATTTGACGATTCTTTCCTTTCGGTTGATTTAACATCATTTCCCAGTGTAATGATATGCGGTGTAGCGCACATCACATTTTTCTGGGTGGATCAAGATGGCACCTCCAACGCAGCGTTAAATATCGTGCAGAGTATTTTAACAAGCACTACCATTCCTTGCATAGTAGGTTGTCGATTGTTGGTACACCTGAATGAGGCTGCCGAAAGAGGAGTCAATGGAGGCACGAGCTACAGGGCTCGGAGTGTAAGCGAGATACAGTTCGTATAGATCTCGGCGTGGGTTTTCAATCGTGTTTCCTAAATTCTTGTGGCCCTGCGTGCACAGGCGAATCGCAGCATAACTAGTGGCCCTTCCATCTACTTATAGTTATATATCTTCGTATTCCGGTTCTCCATTGTTGTGTTCCTTTAATTTATGTGCGTTGCCTCAGTGCGGGATCGAGGATGCAGACACTTTCCTGAGCATCATGGTCGACAATTCACCTGGGCTCCGCACCGACCCAAGAATCCGCCGTGTCCCCCGCGCCACACTTTGGTACTCGGATCTCAGCTACAAACTCATTTTACTCAAAGCCCGGGGAATAGAAAGAGTAGGGTAACGTCCATACCCGAGTCGCGGTCCAAATCCTGTTTGGGCCTTCGAGTCGGATTAACGTTACGTAAGCGACTTCGTGGATCGGCACCGGTTTCTCCCGGCGTTCTTCGGCTCCGCATTTTTGCAGGCTTCTGTCAGCCTCTTCCCGTCCACGATGACATCGCTGCGACGCACGACCTCAAGATGCAGGCCGGCATGATCCACAACGCCGTCACTCAAGTGGCCGACTGGGAGACCGTCTAATCCACCGGCTTGTGGAACCCTAACAACACCGGGACGCGTTCAAGGCTGCGACCAACAATGGTGCGGACGAGATCGTGTTTAGGTATTCCGTGATGTTTGAGGACGATTTCGAGTTCGACGAAGACGGGAAGCTCCCCGGTGCTTATGCTGTACGTTCTCGCCCTAGTTGCGTTCCTACATCCAGCCCTGGCCCCTAACAAGCACCTTCAGTTGCCGGCCCAGGCTCCGAAACATTATGCGGTCGACAAGACGCGCGCTCCAGCTGCTTCGACGGGCGCAGACGAGATGTGCACTCACCTGATGCTCACCTCTTTGAATGCCGCCTCGCTGCTCCAGGCGCAATCACAGATGTCGACTGCGGTTGGTCATGGGTCGTTCGTTCCTCACGAACGCGTCGGTCGCGGTTCCCCAGTGCGTGAAATTAAGCACGCCTGATGCGGCGGATGGAGATATCCACGTATGGATTGATGGGAACGAGGCGGTTACACTGCGCGATGCAGCTCCACACGTTCTTTGGCGGTGAGTATCTGTATTATTGTGTAATTTGCTTTCTTTTATTTGACGCGTGAATGGGCGGCACCATCGACCAGGTCTCGTTCAAGGACCGGAAGGCATGGTTCGCCAACGTCTTCGGCGCCATCGACCAGTCCTGAACGCCCTTATTCATTCACCCTTAGCCCCATCCACCTCTCATCTCTGGTACTACATCCACTATCTGTCCGGACATCTTACGACCACCAGGCTATCCATCATTTTCTACACCTCGCTAAGTACTGACTGCCTGGGACGGATCAGCACGCGAAAACTTGGTGACTGAATCGCAACAAAACGACCCCTCGGCGGCGGCTTGTCCTCGCATGCTTTCCTCTGTCCTTCCTACTCTTCCGCTAATGCAATCGCGTACCCAACTTCGACTGGCCGACGCACTCATCTCCTATCACTCATTACTGATGGACCCCGTACATCATATGTAGCTGGCCTATGATAATCTTACTTGGACCTTGTTGTCCTTGTATTTGTTTCTCTATCTCTCGCTCGCCGGTGCTGTCAACGCTGTTTTTTTCTCATGCTCCGCTTCCCGATAGTTTCTGTATGGAATCCGAAGTCCGAGTGCTTAATGGTTGGTCGTTCAAGTTAAAAAAAGCTACTTGTAGCGCATGCAGTAGGCGAAGCTTCCCCCACGGTCTTCTCGGCAGTCCCCGGGTGGCCCCCGGCTCCCCGGCTTTTGTTGGTCCTGGTCCCGCGTAGTACTCGTGATTTGAGCTCTCCCGCTCGTTTGTCCAGTTGCGCCCGCACACAATTGCTCAGTCCAGCCGGGTCCGGCCAGCTCTGCCCTCCTGATAAACTATCCACTGATATGTCCGTACGCTGCCAGACTTGAAAACGTAGACCAGGGTGCACGCTCTACACCATATTAGAGTCGACTCTGGTCGTCAACGATTGTGGTGTGGTCCAAGCGATCTCACTCGCCTTGCACGCGTGCATGAATCCTACATACTTTGGAATGATCGAGGAGAATGTGGTGAGAAACATGGGCGATGTTCGGCGGTGAGCGTTGGGAACGAGAGTAAGGTGAGCGACTCGCGCTATTTCTTCTGTATGTGTTTACGCGTTGATACTTGATGCCTGTTCCAACGATAGGTAAATTGAAAACAATGTTCGCGAAGTGCGGACAGTTGTTCACTCGATGAAATTCTGTGTACGTGTCGCCTCCTCAGATGAGACGGGGTATGCAGGCGTCTCCCATGGACCCTGTTCCTCTCACCTCAACCTTGTTTTCGTCTCACTTCCTCCGGTACGACGATGAAGCTATGTCGCATTGTTTGCGGTGATAGAAGTGTCTATGAATAGATGGGATGTTGCACTTCGTCAAGACAATCGAAAACGGTCACATACCAACCAAATTTCACTGCCCAGATCCCTTGCGCCAACTTAGAGCCCGAGTCCAGAGCTTGGTTCTGATATCCATTGGAGACGGGAAAAGATGCTTTCAGACCTTGTATACGGTTGAAGTGTTTTGCCAATCCTAGTGTGCTGTTGGCCATAGCCTTACTTGTGGTCTGCCGCGAGCACTATGGCCCATGGAGTGTACTTACTGGGCAGCCTAAGGTATGATGCGACGTATTCCACGCGCTTGGTTGCAACTTTCTCTAATGAAATGAGCTAATCCGACTCCAAGTTAGCGCCTCACGCTCCGTCGGGACAGATGTGTCCTCCACAGGAGCACCGATGCCGCTATCAAGCGTGTGACGTGCCAAAGTTCTCCGGTTCTCGGCAGCGCCGGACGTGACGCTCTGGTAGGCGG
>JAKOPK010000701.1:0-10896 GCA_024195185.1 Coniferiporia weirii
AGCTCATTTGCTCACCCCCGAGTCCAGCGTGCTCTCCGTCGTAACCCGACCCAGTATCGCCGAGCCTACCGCATGCGCCTCACTAAGTACATCGTCATTACCATCTTCGTCGCCCACCTAGTCATCTCTCACCAGCGACTTCATCTACGACGAATCCGTAACCTGGACGGCTCCCCCATCCAGTGATCTTAACACAGGGCCTCACCCAGTGTGAGCGCTGCCAAGCGCTTGGCCATGGGATGGCAGGATGCCGCACCCCCGCTGTCTGTGCCAACTGTGCTGGACAGCACCTCACCCACAATCACCGGAAGTCATGCACCGACTGCACCTCCGAGGCCATCGCTGACAACACCTGTCCCCACCCCCACTGTTGCTGCAACTGCAATGGCGAACACCCTGCCACCAACCCCACATGCCCTTGTAAACGCCACTTCCGTGGCATACTCGACGGCCTGCATGAGGCCCAAATTCAGGAACTCGAGATGGAGCTATGAGTGCACAACTACATGTGCTACAGTGGAATGCTGCGCAGTCTTTGGCAGCAATCCACTCCCTACTCCTGACCCTATCTGATGACCCTGCCCCCCCACACCTTTTACTAATCCAGGAGCCCCTCTGGTACCAAATCGGTACCCAACCTTCACTTACAGACCCGACTAGATTGGTGATACTCAATGTCCCCTCTATTCCTGGATTTTTTTTTTTTTTAATTCCTTCAGAATTATCTAATACACCTGCCCCCCTGAAGGGGGGGCCATGACTAAACAACTACGGAGGTGCCTGTCATTGCACATCGCACGAAACTGGGTGGGGCGTGTCCCCCTGAGGGAGGCTAGTGTGAAACGCGCCCTATTAAGGATATGAGGGGAGGAGAAAAGGGAGGTTTACATATGCCAACACCATGCCCTAACTAATAAAAGAGAGAAACTTTGGAGTAGGAGAAGAACAGGGAAGGGGGAGGCGTGAGTGCCAAGCGGGAGACCAGGGGGGAGTCTGAAAGACATTCACAAATCAGAGGGAAAGGGTGGAGTATTACCTGACAACTCCAAGAGAGCCGGGTCCATGTCCAGTGTCCGAGGTCCGAGGTAGTGTTGCATGTATTCCCATAGGGTGCCCATGTCGAGTCCAGCGGTAGTAGGGAGTCTGTCCAGAGCCATGGCAGCGAACGCCAAATGAATGGCCCCCACGGTATGGTCCGAGATGCGGTGTAGGTGTCCTGTCAGATGCAGCCAGCGTCGCAGGACCGGGATGAGGTCTTTGTCCGCCCACTCAGAGTGGTGGACAGGGGGTGGTCGCCGTTTAGGCCAGATGTGGGGAAGCCAGTGCGTGAACAACTTGCAGCCGCCCAGGATATGCGCCGTGGATTGCATGGGCCAGGGGGGGTGGTTGTGCCACCTGCAGTACGAAATCAAGCCATGCGTGTGCCGGTAGGCTGAGTCGAAGCTCAGCCAGTAACCCCCATAGGGACCAGCACAGCAGAGAACCTGAGCCACTGCAGATAACTCACGACGTGGGTGGTCGACCAGGAGAGTGAGTAGTTTCCTGGGAGTCCTGGTGGGGGGGCCTGTGACCACCAAGTATTTGTCAGTGGTGGAGGCGAGGGGGCAGGTGATCTGGAGGGACCAGCGTTCACGAGCATTAAGCGTGGCTTGTTCCTTCAGCACAGAGATGGATGGTGGTAAGTTGGAGGGGGGCAGGCGTGTGGCTGCCTTGGCTTCCACATCAGCCCATTTGTTGCCCGCAATGTCCTCATGACCGGGGGACCATGCAAAGTGCACGTGGAGCTGTGGGAAAGAGTCCAGGAGGGTCTGGACACCCGACCTCCAGAGAGGGAGGAGGTTGGCCCCTGAGGTGGAGGGCCAGCACTTGTAGAGGTTTAGTGCGGTGAGTGAGTCTGACATGAAGACAATGTCCATAACGTTCACGAGTGCATTGTGGAGGTGGCGAGCAGCCCAGCCAGGCGCGATGCCGAGAGAGAATTGCTCGGCATCTGTGGCTGTTGCACACAGGGGGGAGGTCAGCTGGTGAGAAGTGAGCCAGTGAGGCCCGCTCATGGCCACAATGGCAGATCCAGCCTTCTGGCCTAGGCAGGAGCCATCGGTGAAGACCTGGATGGAGAGTGGCGTGCAGAGTTCCCGAGCTCGATGGACAAAGTCCATCTGGACCTCAGAGGGAACTGGCACTGGGGGGACGGAGAAGCTGATCCGGTCTTGCCCGAAGGCAAGTGGGTCGACCCAAGGGGGATGCATGTATGCTGGGACCTGTTGGACACAAGGGACACGGGCCTGCAGAGAAAGGGAGAAAGGGATATTAGCTCACAGTAGGTAATGCCGTCGGCCGATAGAGTGAGGGGTGCGCCAAAGACGCAGGGCATGGTTAGTTTTTAAAAACTCGAAATAAGCAAAAAATGGGGGAAGGGAACAAAGGAAATTTGTAGAGAAGGGAGACGCGCCCTTATAGACACCTAGAATCCAGTGGCAAGCAGTGTTTTGGACAGCCTGCAGATGGTTCATGAGAGTTTTCTGGGACCAGCCATGGTACCAGACAGGCGCGCCCCACACGAGCACGGTGTGAATGCACGCCGAGTAGAGTTGCTGGAAGTGGAGGGCCGAGATGCCACACTCAGTGTTACTGAGAATGCGGAGGGCGGCGAGTGTTGAGAGCCCCTTGGAGTGCATGCGCTCAACATGGGGCTTGAAGGAGAGTCTGGGGTCCCACCAAATCCCCAGCCAGCGCAGGGGGATAGATGGTCAAACGAGGGTGTTGGGGTCGATTTGGATCCCCATCGTGTCCCAGCCGTGGTAGCCGAGCTTGCGACAGGGGGGGTGGAAGTGGAGAGCCTCGGCTTTGGCAGCCTCAATGTTGAGTCCGAGCCGATTAAAGAGGTTGTTGAGGTGGTGGTATGCATCAGCGAGTGTTTTGCAATTGGCAGTGACAGATGCGCCGATGCAGACAATGAGATGGTCATCGACGTATGCGAGGAGTTTGCAGCCACGCCATTGGAAGCGGTGTAGTACAAGTCCCGCAAAGATCGTGGAGAGGATGGGTGATGCTGGGGAACCTTGGGGGGTGCCGAGGTCGGGTTTTGGGGCCAGAGGGGTCGTCATGCCATTGAAGGAGATAGCAACTTTCCGCCCCGTCATGAACAACAGGCACCAGTCTGCCATGTTAGGCGGGCAGCCCATCATAAGTAGCTGTTGGTGAAGGAGTTGGGGGTGCACTGAGTCGAAGAAACCCTGAATGTCTACCACGAGGACAGAGCAGACCTGGTTCGTCGAGTGGGCACCCTCCGCTAGTTGGAGGAGGTGTTGGGCGGCGTCATAGACCGAGTGTCCTTGACACCCCCCATACTGGTTAGGTGGCAGCCAGTTCTCAGTGTTAGCGAGGAACTGGAGCCAGTTAGCTATCATTTTCTTGAGGAGCTTGCCAAGGGTCTCCTTGAGGGTAATAGGGCGGTAGGAGCAAGGGGAGAATGGATCCTTCTTGTTCAGCTTGTGGAGCATGACAACTTTTGCCGCCTGCCAGCACTCGGGGTGGTGCCCCAAGTGTAAGCAGTCATTGAAAAGAGTCAAGATCTCGTCAGGGAATGCAGCGATCACCCATTTAAGTGGGCAATAACCGATGCCCAATGGCCCCGGAGCAGACAGGTTGGATGTGTCAGTCAGCGCATCCATCAGCTCCGTGAGGAGCAGAGGGGGCATGCCCAGAGGTGGGGGGGGGGAAGTGGGCTGAGGCCCGCATCCGGTAGGGGGGGTGGTTCTTGGAAATAAGTGGCGCAAAAAAGCTCACCTTTCTCCTCATCTGACTGGGTGAAGGAGCCATCCGCACGTTTAAGCGAGGGGACTTGAGTGGGGCGTGTACCCAGGCCATGCTTGGCCCAGGACCAGATGTTGGAGGGATTAGCCTCTGCTGCCTGGTCTGAGTAATAGGTTCACTTTGCTGCCCTGATGCCTCGCTTAAAGGCTTGGCGCATGGCAGCTCACTGTCGGTTGGTGGGGGCGGTGTCAATGGCCTTGAGGAGGTCGCCACAGGAAGGCGTCCACCATGGGACCTCGGTCTTCGACAGCCGAGTGAGAGTGGTGAAGGGCTGTAGGGCTGCCTCCATGGTGTTAACCACGGAGGCTGCTTTGGCATCCAGGAGGGCAGTGGTGAGGGTCGGGAGTTTGAAGGCCTCGACCAAGGCCGGGAAGGCTAGCTCTGTCCACTCCCCATAGTCATTGTTTGTAAGGCGGCGGACTTGGGGTAGCAGCGGAGGGAGGTTAGTGGTGACCACCCAGGTTAGCTGGGTGTGGTCGGAGAGCGGTGAGAGTGCCGAAGTGAAGGAGTCGAGGATAGACTCCGGCACGATGTGAGGGGGGGCCCACACCATGTCAATTGGGCATCGATGTAACCCATCCTTTGGACGGGAGTTGGAGTCCAGTGCATGTGCGGGCTCGAGGCTGTTTTCCCGAAAGAAATCATTGAGGGGTTGGGCCCCCAATGATTCCCTCCAAGTAGCGGTAAGGTCAGACCATGAGTGGTGGTGACGGTTGAAGTCACCACACACCAGAAGGGAGGTGGCCAGCACTGGGGGGAGTGAGAAAAGGAAGGACTCACCTGGGTACTGAGGGGAGGGGGCATCATGTTCCGGGGGGCTCATGCTGTAGTAGTTGCACACCTGGACGGTGACTTGTGTGCGTACCTCGACTGTCAGTACGTCTGTGCCGCTTGTGGTGGGACCGATGACGGACCAGGAGGATTGGGGGAGGTTGCGAGAAACATAGGTAACAACACGTGGGCACGTGTCAGGCGGGAGGACAGCAACGTAGCCAGATATAGACGGGACACCATAGATTGTCAGGCCAGCTGGGTCAGTCAGGGAGGGTTGCGATCCGATTGGATACCAGGGCAGTTCCTGGATTAAGAGCAGATGAGGAGGAGACGGGGCCGAAGAGAGAAGAGGGAGAAGGGATTGTATTGCTGCGAGTGAGCGGGCAGCATTCCACTGGAGTGCGCGTAGTTGTGCACTCATTAATACTCTTCTTCTTTGGGGAGTATAGGGAAGTCCTGTTCCTGTCCTGAGAGGATGCCTTGGAAGTGGCGTTTCTTGGGGCAGGCGGGGAAGGTGGCGGGGTGGTCACCACCGCAGTTGCGGCAGTGGCGGGGGTGTGGGCAAAGGTCCGACTTGTTGGCTTCTGTGGTGCAGTCAGCACAGGATTTGTGATGGTTAATGGTGCGATGGTTGCCTGCGCATTCGGCGCACATTGTGGGGGCTTTACAGCCCTTTGTGCCGTGCCTGAGAGCCTGGCAGTGCTCACACTGGGTGAGACTGGGGCGGACAGGTGGGACTGAGAGCCGGAGGGAGGTGCTGAACAGCCACACACAGGGCCTCTTGAGGAGGCGAGCTCGTACTTGACCATCAGGGTCGGTGAAGGAAAAGGAGACTGGGCACTGCTTGAGGTTGGGGACATTCTCAATCAGTGTGGCGTAATGGGTGGGGATCACAAAGTCGAGGTTGCGGAGTGCTGGGTTGTGCTTCACTTCCGACAGAAGTTGGGAGGGGGTGAAGATCTTGCCTCTGGTGCCGAACGTGTCAGTTGTGGGCACCATAGAGATGCGCAGTGCCGAGCGTTGGCGGATGCAGGACGGGGAGAGGATGAAGTTGTCTGGAAGGACGGCATCAGCGACGAGGCACCTATCGCGCATGTGTCGCATGAACGTGACCTGGTGACGATCTATGATCGTCTCCATAGTCGGGGTCGTGTTGGGGGGGTGGTGGGTGAAGATGGTCACGATGTTCCCCTTGACATTGAACGCCGAGGAGAGGACCATGACTTGGTCCACTGTCAGCAGGGCATCGAAGAACTTGCAGGCTCGCTGGGTAAGAATGGCACCAGAGAGCCGAAAGTTGGTGAGGGGGACATGGAGACCAGTGCTAAGAACTAGGGTAGGGTCCTTGGTAAACATCTTGGGGGGGGGGGGGGGGCAGCTGATGCTTAGACTTCTTCTTCTTATCGGTGTTAGCCGCTGCGGGTGCCTGTGGGGGGTTAGTAGGGGCTGCGGGTTGTGCCACAGCCTGGGCGTAAGATATAGGGGTGCCGGTACTTGGAGCCAGTACCACGAGGGTGGTCTGAGTGCCTCCCACGTTGGTGGGAGCAGGGGTCCTCGCCGCCTGTTGGGGGCGTGGAGGGGAGCGTGCTGCCAGGGAGGCAACCTGTCTGGAGATGGTCCCAACGTCCGAGGTGAGCTTCAGCATTGTGGCCTTCAGCTCTTTCATCTCGTCGGTTGGAGGGGGAGGGCGGGTGGCCCCGGGAGGGGGGCCATGTGCTCCTGTGGAGAAGGGGGCAGGTAACTCAGCATCGTAGCCTGTCGAGGTGATTCCGTACTGTGTAACTATGTTTTGTAGTTCCACATTTTGGGGGTGGTTTCCTCCTACCTGTGCCCAGTTGAGCTGGGTCAGGATAACATGACAGTGTGACAAAGTCCTGCCAATGAATCTTGCCAGTTTGAAAGCCGTTTCAGCAGGGGTGGCGTCGGGGGGGCTGGTGGTGACCTGACGGTGGAGGTCCTCAAACCGAGCGACCGACTCGTACAGAATCCATTGGGACTCCGTGACTTGGGCTGGGCGGACGAGGGGGGTGAGGGCATCGGCGGACCTCTTGCTGGTCTGCACTTGGGGGGTATGGGGGCTGCCGACCTCCATCGCGATTTCCGCATCATAGTTGTGTGGCTCCTCTGCACCGGTGTGGTACAGGGAGGCGGCCAATGGGTCCGGGGAGGACATCTCGAAAGCTCTATTCCCGGATATGTACCCGTTCTCCTGCCAGAAACGCGACCCCACATTGTAACATATGTATCACGTTCCCTCCCCCCCTCTTCCTGGTCAGTACTCGGCACCGCCACAAGTGGCACCGACGTCCTGACAGTGGAGGTCCGCTCCCACCAAACTGTCCACATATGCAACTACTACGGTATGTCCCCTGCAGACAGGGATGGCACCCCTCCCCAATACCCAGGTGAGTCCTTCCTCTTCAATCTCCCCTCGGCCATAGCCACCACCCTCATGGTGTGTGGCGACTTCAACTGTCACCACCACTCGTGGTTCAACCTACTAGCCAACTGCGTGGAAACACTCAGGGCCCAACCCCTGGATGACTTCCTCCATGTGAGCAGCCTCGCACCTGCACATGACCCTGACTCTGACTCTCATCCCTGCAACAGAGTGAGACGTTGCCCCATAGACATGGTCTGGGCACCACCCTCACTGGACCCGAACTCGATCCTCGACACCTTCAAGTCGATCCAAACCACACTCTCGGATCATGCCTGCCTCAAATGGGCGATCCCAACCTCTGCCCCTCCACCCATCCTGCGAACGCGCCGCCTCACTGCCGACGACTTCGCAGAATGGTTGGAGATCGCTTACCCTGCACTCGACCTCACCTTCCAGCTAAGGGTCAACAACACCGCCTCCTTGGACACCAAGGCAGCCGCCATGGTGAAAGCCATGGCAGACGCCCTCACCCCCTTCACCACAATCTCCAAGCCAAAGAAAACCAAAGTCGCGTGGTGGACCCCCCACTGCGCTCAACTCCTCAAAAACATTGGCACCACGACCACTGCACTCCAATGCTCTAGTGCCCAACAAGCCTTCAAAAGAGGCGTGCATGCGGCCAAGCGTACCTACTACTCCGACCAGGCCAAGGAGGCCAACCCTACAAACATTTGGTCTTGGGCCAAGTGTGGATTGGGGGTCCACCCTACCCAAGTCCCCTCCCTCAGATGAGGCGACGGCACCTTCACCCAATCCGAAGAAGAAAAAGGTGAGCTCTTTTGCACCACTTTCTTCAAAGACCCACCCCCCAGGCCAGACGCAGGCCTCCCACCCGCGCCCTCTCCCCCCCCACCAGCGCCGCCCCTTCTCACCTCAGAGCTCGAGTCAGCGCTGGCCGGTACATCCAACTTGTCAGCCCCAGGGCCCTCCGGGATTAGCTATCGCCTGCTTAAGTGGGTGATAATGCACTATCCTAGCAAGGTTCTGGCCCTTTTCAATGACTGCCTATGCTTGGGACATCATCCTGAGTGCTGGCAGGCGGCAAAAGTGGTCATGCTCAGGAAGCCGAACAAGAAGGACCCATTCTCACCACGGTCATACCGCCCAATTACCCTCAAGGAGACCTTGGGAAAGCTCCTCGAAAAAATTATCGCTAACAGGCTCCAGTTTCTTGCTAACAAGGACGACTGGCTGCCCCCTAACCAGTACAGTGGACATCAGGGCCACTTGGTCTATGACGCCTCACAACACCTCCTACAGATTGTCGAGCATGTGCACTCGAAAGGCCTGGTATGCTCCATCCTTGTGGTGGATATACAGGGATTCTTCGACTCCATCCACCTGACCCTCCTCCACCAGCAACTTGTGTCGATGGGCTGTCCACTCAACATGGTGGATTGGTGCCTATCATTCATGACGGGCTGCAGCATGTCCATCTCCTTCGATGGGACGACTCTACCCACCGCCCCCAAACCCGACCTCGGCACCCCACAGGGCTCCCCGGTCTCCCCCATCCTGTCGACCATCTTCACAGGCCTAGCAATATGGCACTTCCAACAGCCTGGCTGCAACCTCCTTGTGTACGTGGATGACCACCTAATCGTCTGTGTCGGCCCTGACATTGCATCCAACTGCGAAACCCTGGCCGCCACCTACCAACAACTCAATGGCCACTTCCTCCGGCTCGGTCTCAACATCGAAGCCATGAAGATGGAGGCCCTCCACTTCCACCTGCCCCAGCGCACCGTTGGTTACGACAACTGGCGCACTGCCGGTATCCAGATAATGCCTACCACCACCATCAAACCCACTAACCCCCTGCAATGGCTAGGGATCTGGTGGGATCCTGGTCTCTCCTTCAAGGCACACGTTGAGCACATGCGCTCCAAGGGCCTCTCCACCCTCGCTGCCCTCTGCATCCTTGGCAACACCGAACGCGGTATCTCAGCTCTCCTCCTGCAGCAGCTATACTCAGCCTGCATCCGCACTGTGCTTGCATGGGGTGTCCTGGTCTGGTTTCATGGCCACTCCCAAAAAACCTTGGTCAACTGCCTACAAGCCGTTCAAAACATGGCATGTCGATGGATTTTAGGTGTCTACAAGGGCACATCCCCCCTTTCCACTAATTTTATTTGCTCTACCCCCCCCTTCTTTGCATATTTTGAATATTTAAAGACCGGCCATGCCCTGCACCTTTGGCGCACCCCACACTCCATAGGCTGTCACCACTTCCACAACAGTGCTAACCTCCCATTCTCCCATTCTTTGCAGGTCCGCGTCCCCCGTGTCCAGCAAGTCCCAGTGTATACGCACCCCCCATGGACGGATCCCCTCACCTTTGGGCAAGGCCGGATCAAATTCGAAGTCCCCCCCATTCCTGTTCCCTCTGAGGTCCGACGTGCCTTCATCGTTCGAGCTCAGGAACGGTGCTCCCCCACCTCACTCCAGGTCTTCACCGATGGCTCTCGCATCGGCACAGACTCGGGGTCCGCCATCTGCGCAATGCGCGGCACCTGTCGCCTAGGGTTCTGCCGCCTCGCATCCCCCACAGTTGCCACTGCCACTGATGCCGAGATCTTCTCCCTGGCCGGCGCCCCTGGATGGGCAGCAACCCACCTTTGCGAACACCTGATGGAAGTCTTGGACATTCATTTCATGTCCAACTCCCTCACGGCGATCAACCTCTTCTGGACCTGGCCCTCTGCCTCAGGGGCCCAGCTCCTCCCCACCTGGAAGGCAGGCATGCAAACACTACTTGACTCCTTTCCCGGCCTCACAGTCCACTTCGCATGGTGCCCAGGTCATTCTGACATTGCAGGCAACAAATGGGCAGATGCCGAGGCCAAAGCAGCAACAGATTTGCCACCGTCCTCACTCGCCCCCTCCATATCCACACTCAAGGAGCAGTCCACCCTCATTGCGCGTGCACGCTGGTCCCACCAGCTGGCCTGCCCCCTCGCATCGACCACCGACAAATACTTGGCCATGACTGGACCCCCCACCCACACCCCGTGCAAGCTACTCATGCTCTTCGTGGACCACACCCACTGTAAGCTGTCTGCAGTAGCTCAAGTCCTCTGTCATGCCAGTCCCTATGGGGGTTACTGGCTGAGCTTTGACTCAGTCTACCAATGCGTACATGGCCTGATTCCCTACTGCAGGTGGCACAACCACCCCCCATGGCCTGTCCAGTCTACCGCCCACATTCTGGGCAGCTGCAATGTATACCAGGCATGGATTCCACGAGTCTGGCCAGCCAATCGCCCCCCCCCCGGCCCACCATAGTGAGTGGGCAGATGAAGCCCTCCTCCCTGTCCTTCGGCATTGGCTACGCACAACGGGACACCTTAACCGCATATCAGACTGCACTGTGGGGTCCATCTGGCTGGCTTTTGCCGCAATGGATCTGGACAGTCTGCCCACCTCCAGCGTGGACTTTGACCTCAACGTTCTTCGGGACTACATGCGTCGATACCTCGGACACAGGACACAGGATGCGGACCCAGCTCTTTTGGAGCTTGCAGGTAATGCTCCTCCCTTTCCCACTGATTTGTGAACGACTTTTGGCTTCCCCCCGGTTTCCCGTATGGCATTCTACAGCCCCCCCTTTTCCTAATTCTAAGCATCCCTAAGTTCCTCTCTTTCAGTAGTTATGGGCAATGGTCATGATATGTATCCCTCCCTTTCCTCCTCTCCTTTCCCCATCTTTAATAGGGCATGTTCCCTCACTTGGCCCCTTTGGGGGCATGCACCCTGCCCAGTTCTGCATGATGTGCAGTGACGGGCGCCTCCATAGTTGTTTAGTCTTGGCCCCCCCTTCAGGGGGGCACATGTATTAGATAATTCTGAAGGAATAATCAAAA
>JAKOPK010000702.1:0-10891 GCA_024195185.1 Coniferiporia weirii
AAAAAAAAAAAAAAAAAAGGCTGAGAGAGGGGAATGGGGGTGAGTGAGTGAGTTGGGGACAGTTGGTTAGTAGGGTAGGTAGCTGACCTGTCTGAGGATTCTTTGATTTTCTCACTTGAAAAGCCTAAGATCTGGCTGATTATTCTCGGCAATCAGGATAACAGCTGACAGATAAGTCCATAAGAGACACTAGGAGTGCTGTGATATCCTGAATGGACAAGTCTGGCCTTGCCTAAGAGACGGTATTAATTAACTGCTCCAGGACATATTGTTGCAGCCACTAACAAGCATCTGTGTCTCCTCTGTGCATTTCTTGCACTGGCGCTTCTCTGGTACAGGCATGTGTGTTGTGTCTCCAGGCTTCGCCTCATCAGCAGCTACCATGCGCATCTTGCCCTTCTTCTGTGTTAGTGGAGAGCTTGACACAATATGAGATTCGATAGTCATGTTGTCTCTAAAGCTCCACACAGGAACAAACCTGGGGGAGGACGTGAGTGCGAGTGAGATGCATCGCTACTTCAGGGTGCCTTTGAACCACTCGTCAAGGTAGCAGCCGCCATCAGCAGATAAGGTGCGGTGAAGGAGAACGCCGAGCTTGATGGTGCACTCATTGACGATGTTGCCATGGCTGGCTGGGACATGTTGGGAAAGTTACCTCACCTTGATGCGCTTGCCTACTTGATGCCAGAAGACCTCAAATAGCTTGATGTTCTCTGGGATGCCTCTGAATTTCTTCAAAGGCGCGGCCTTCTCCCCTTACCCTCCTCTTCCATTGGCGACTTTTTGCCATTCAGCGTCGCCTCCCCATTACTCAGGCTGAGACCCACAAACGACTTTCCAGCATCGGCGGAGGTCAGACTCATCGATCCCCAGACTGTGTTTCCCGATACCAGAGTGGCAGAAGACAGACCTGTACTGTTTGTCCAGGCTTTGGCTTTCTGCGTCTTGACCTTCTCCCCCAGTCACCTCGCTGCCACTTCCTCCTGGTGCTTTGTCTCCTCCAGGCTCTCATTCTCGACCTCGTGCACGGCATATGCAGCAAACCTGTCGATAAGTGCGATGACGATCTGCTCGATGTTGACAGACTGCTGGAGCTGGGCGGTGGTGGAGAGGAAAAGGCCGAGGGAGTAGAGATGGAACTCGTCAGGTAAGGATTGGATGACGACTTCCATGAGGTACTCTTGCACGATGACATCTTTGCAGTTATAATGCTCAAGAATGCTCGGGAGGATAGTGAGCTGGTACATCCCGAGGTCAATGCTGTTGAGCACGCTGTACAAGGTTAATATCGATGAGAATGTGCGGCTCGCATCGCTCCATCCCACACTTCTTGTGGTCGTGTGAGTGTCCTTGGTGCTGCAGCCACATCCAGAACTTGTTCATCCCAATGAAGTTGGTGAGTCAAACGTGATTGAGTCCTGCAAGGTTATGACCAGGCTGTAGGAGGGGAAATGGGGTCAGGTCAGAGCAGGAGGAGGGGTAGAGGACATGTACCCCTCATCGTTGCCCAGGGGGTTATCCCAGGTCTGTCCACTGAGGTAGTGGCGAAGGAAGAGGCTACGGGTGGGGTGTTACATGCCGTGCGACATCTCCATCATGCCCTTCATGATCTTCTTGATGGGCATGTTGGGGATGGACATGTAGATGGCGTCGACAATGATCATGAGGTAGAGGCACGGGACGATGTTGCCAGCATACTAGATGAGGTTGTAGAGGTCGGCAGTGCTGTGCTTGCCCTGCATGTGCGCATTGTAAAGGTAGTTGGTGAGTTGCCGTCGATATGGCCATGTCTGTGGGGGAGGAAGCATGTCAGTGCTGTGGCGTCAGGAGATTGAACAACGGGACTATACACATACACAGTTCGTAGTATTGCTTTGGGGGTAGCGAGGAGGTGCGCGTGCAGTGGGGCTGTTGAGTGCGTCCATGAGCTGGTCGATCTCCTGTGGGCAATCAGCTTCATTTAAGGAGTCTATATCTTAGAGTCTGTAATCTTAATTAGAGTCTGTAACCTTGATTAGAAAGAGGGCTGCAAATAGAAACTAGATCAGCAAGGTAGTCATAGAAGTCAAATCTCAAAGAAATTGTATGGCCTGAATGGCCCAGTTGGTTGAGTGGTTTCTGAACCATATGGAGGGTCCTATAGACTCAGGTGCTTTCGAGTTTCCGAACTTTATGCACCCGCCACTGGGATTGGCAGCATGATAATGTCATCAGACGGTGTGCCCTTGCCTCACAGTGATCAGTATCTAGCTAGCATGTATAATGCTACCCTCTCTTATTTTATTTTATTTTATCTTATGTTTTGTGGCTTTCTCTCCCCAGCCGCTGTGGTGGGGGACTGGTCCTGGGTTCGAGCCCAGCAAAAACATGTAAATAATTTATTAATACTTCCTAATAAGCTACTCATTTTCTGCAGTCAGCCTACATGCTCACTGCATATGGCACGCACCACATTCATTGGTGGACATGCTATTGACCTCTTTGTGTGATGCTTGGACCAGGTTGGTCTTCTTGAATGAAGGCTCTGTCTAATGGACTGCAGTTCACTCGCACTCGGTGGATAATGCGCAGGGGGATGAGCATGTTGATATTGAAGACGACTGGTGCAGTGTGTATGTCCCACTCATGGAGAATGCCATTCTGCACACAGCGACCCATGCAAAATTGGAAACTGAAGAGGATGAAAGTAGTGCCATGCCAGTGCGTGAAATGACATGCGTCCTCCCAGTTTTTTCCTTACAGACCACTGCACCGATTGCAGGCAAAATTCTCATCACACCGTTCATGTCGACCATTGTCCCAAGTGTGACCTACTTCGTGGACCAGCTTAATGCATATGCGCACATGGGTACATAGCTTCCTCTTGGTCATTAGATATGCTAAGTATACTACAGGGATGCCGAAGCCTCATGTCCATCTCATTCACCCACCATTATCCATTGCACTTGATGCACGGATGGCAGGCAATGAGGCACATTTCGTGCGCTCTGGCTGCTGTATTGTGTCCCATACTCTGTCGCAAAAGGCTGAAAATTTTAAGGAAGACTGCTGCTTCAACTAGTGCCGAGCCAAATGGCCGAACAATGAGTGACTCGTCAGGAACCGATGAAGGCGCAGAGGAAGGGTTGGGTGACAACAAAAGGATGGCTGCAGGTTGGAGAGGTGACAGCGAAGGTGAAGGTGCTGGTCTGGGCATACTAAGTTTGCGATCTTTGCATTGTGAGACCTCAAGGCATGTGCAGAAGTGGTGCTAAGTTGGGAGTGAGACGATGGTGCAGCCGTGCATCAACTGCCTGCTTTGATTGAGGAGGGGTTGCGAGCAGGTCCGAGTAAATTGACGTGTGTGTTTTCTATCTTTTGCTGACTTTCCCTCTTTTTGAAGTCGAGTTCATCTGTTCCCCAAGTCGCCATCAGCATATCTTCTGAAATTCTTCCTTTTGTTCTGTGCCTACAGGCCACATCACATCGCCCACTTGCATCTACAAATGCAGAGTATGGTGCATTCTCTTCGCTCAAGCTTTGTCACTTGCACGTGTGGTGGTGCCACTCACAATTGTGCACTATGCCTCATGGAAGCTGTTGCTGATGGCAAATACCCACTACCACTGTCAGTGAATGGGACAGAGACATATTTCAAGATGCCAACAGCGTGTACATAAGGAGCGCCCTTGTATTAATGTTGACACAGGATCTTTGAGACAGACCCCATTTGTGTTGGATCATCAGTGATGGTGACCATCCACCATGCCTCCACCACAGGTGCAGTCACCGCTAAACCGGCATCCTGTGTCATTGTACACCTTGCAGGATTTAGTCCGGCACTTGAAGTGGAGGAGCAAGGAGAGGGTGAAATTACCCCCAGATCCACACACCAATCAAAAAGTAGACTTGGATCCTCTAGTCAGCTCAACGTGTGGTGTGCACACTGCATTGTCGGCGGCTCAGAGTCAGGCGGTTTATGAGGTGTTGAACTCATAGATGGGGGATCCTAGAATCAACATGGTGAACCCAAGACTGGGGATCTAGAAGAATTTGAAAGATTAGAGCGGTTGAAGGGTGACAGACTACACATGCCTGCAGTATGTATCATGCAACCAACACTGCAGAAATACGACTGTAAAGGGAAGGGATGGGAACACTTGGGACATGATTGTATTTCACATTGAAGTGGACCTGTCCTTACTGGATTATGCTCTGTGTCACTGTCACCTCTCCCCGGGACAGACAATGTGAAGGAGGAGAGGATGCCACCAAAGATGTGTAAACACTGGATGCGACATGCAAGAGAAAAGCTATGTGAAGCGACCCAAGTGGAACATACACCAGTGGATGGCATGGACATTGACAGGTATGAGTGTGAGTGGCTGCTGTCAGCACGATCATTGATGACATCAGTCCAAACTTCTGTATCCCTGCACCCACCAACACAAGGGAAGCATATGAATGTTAATTTTGGTACATCTCTGTTCTTCTTGAAAGCGGTCTGTGTAACTGATACTGTAAATGCCGAGAAGACTCGTTGCGGATGCCTCCACCACCACTTCCACCCTCAATTGCAATGTCTCATGTTCTATCTGAGCTGCCTCTGAAGTCTATAATATCACCATCTACTGCAACTACTATCATGTTGTCATCCACTTTTTCCAATACACCTCCAACAGTTCAGACAACGGTAGCGGCCCCGATACAACAGAGACAATCTCCATCTGTGCTGAGTCTACTGAATGAACATTCCATGTCATCACTGCATTCGTTGATGTGCCTAAGTTTGCAAAGTCCAATACAGGAAAAGTTTCCAGAAGAGGTACAGCTCCCTAAAAGCATGCAAGAAATGCCATTGGCAGATCCAGGAACTGAGGAGCAGCTAGAGCATCAGTTGCATTCACAGTCAGAACTGGAGCCAGAATTTGAGCCTCCAACCTCGCTTCGGCCAGAGTATTTAGTCCCAATCCTGGCTCCAATAGCAAATGGAGACAAAGAGAAAAGCTGCCAACATCTCCATCCCTCTTGCAGTCGCAATTGCCATGTTCAGCCTTAGTCTTAATGCAGTCTGTCAGTGATGGGGATGTGAGTTCACTGATGGTGGTATTGTTGGATACACCAGAAGTCAGTAAAGGTTCACAAAAACTCTCTGAAACTGTGGAACTGGTAACTCACTTCATCTTACAGAACAGCCATTGCTGAAGTTCAGTCCTGTTATCATGGACACAGTCATTCCTGATGCTAGTGCCAATGCATGGACCTTGATATTGGATTGACTGATGTACTGATTCAAGTGACTAAGTCCATATCTCCACTGTTATCTTCATGCTATAGATGTGCATAACACATATATCCAAAATATCATGGCCATAGAGATAAAATGAGGTCCTCATTTGACAAAAGTACAGAAGGAAGGCTTGAAATGGATACATACCAGATGGCAATATTGACTTCAACACAGTAGTGTACAAGGCATCATTGCATCATCTGTCTAGTATAGTACAATAGATAGAATTTGGAACATAAGAAAACACACAAAAGACACAATGAAGTTTTAGAATGGTGTTTGAGTGTGTGTCAGGAGGTTTGGTAAAATGCACTGAAGGTCAGGGTTCAGGAAATGTATTCAGGATAATGCAACTAAGCTGATTGGACAGGTTTATTTAGTGTGAGACTAGTTTCCTAATATATCCTTGTTTGTGCCTATTTGTTTGTCATGTGATGAGATTCTTTAAATTTGGCTCAGGATCCTCTGCTTCTTCTTCTTTTACCACCATCATCCCATTTGCAATTATCCACATTTGGGGTTTTGGTGTTTTGAATTGTATACATTTCTTGGGAGGGTGAAAGGGAGACTGATAGATCATACTACTTTCTCTCCTCCACACTCTCCCTCAAATTTTTATCAGACTGTCATCACCTTCTGGTCTGCAGTTTTTGAGTCACTCTACTTATCTCTCACAAGGGCCTACTGCTAATCATGCCTGTTGATTAGCATGTCCCTGGGGAGTACATCGCCATAGCTATATTTAGCCTCTTCCTCATCTGACTCTGGCATTGCTTTCTCAAATAGCTTTGCCATTGCTGTTTTATATGGTGCTTATCAGACATTCCATGATATGATCCTTCCCATTTATTTTGACTGACTCTCAGATTAACCCACCTTTCATCCAGAAGGCATACCAGTGCAGTTAAGTACTGTTTCAACCCTGTTCAGCATCTCTTTATGGCTAATATAGTTGTATTCTGACTACTTTTTTTTAGTGACAGCCCCCTGCTATCTCCATAGTGTTTCTATAGTTGCTTAGAGTGCTTTGGTCTTACTAACCCACTGCCCACTGAGTTGCTAGCTCTTTTCCCCTCTAATTATATTTCTATGTGCTTGACATGATTTGATTGTATGTGTATTGTAGCCTAATTGAATATAATGTCTCTGAAAGGATCAAACAATGAATGTGACCCAGCCAGGAGAGCAGTAGCTTCTGGGAGACTATCAGTCTAAAATAGTCTGAAATAGTCTGAAATAGCTGGAAAATAGTTTAAAGCAGTCAAAAGATAGTCAAAAATAGTCAAAAAATAGTTGGAAAATAGTAGAAAATAGTGGAGAAAGGGGGCTATATAGCAATATATAGTACTATATAGTAAGGGGGGCCTACTATATAGTACTATATAGTACTATAAAGGACTATATTGGACCATGAAGTGCTGGATTAACCTATTTTACCTATGGGCCCTATTTTAATTATATAGTATTGTATAGTACTATATAGCATTTTGGGTTTTTCCTGATGAAGAACACCCCCCAGAGTGGGATCCATAGCGAGATGGTGGTGGTAAGAGGACAAGAAGGGATGGCCTCCCCCTTCCCTTTTCTTACTAGACCCCAAAGTTTCTTTCTTTTATTAGTTAGGGCATGGCATCTACATATGTGAACCTCCCTTTTCTCCATTCCTCTTTCCCTTAATAGGGTGCATATTTCCACTAGCCTCCCTCAGGAGGACACACCCTGCCCAGTTTCATGTGATGTGCAATGATGGGCACCTCTGTAGTTGTTTAGTCATGGCCCCCCCTTCGGGGGGGCAGATGTACTTGATAATTCTGCAGGAATAATAATAATAATAATAAAAAAGACTACTCATGTCAGGAGGGAGTGTTATTATATGACTTTTTCCTTTTTCCTTTTCTTTACTATGTCATGTGATCTTCATATCACGTGACATGTTTCTTTCTAACCGTGTGATCTGTTTATACAGTCACATGATCTTCCTATCATCTGACTCCCTATTCTGGTAGTCAGTCATTTGCTAGTCTTTGTGCGGTTTGCCCTTGCCCTATATAGCTGCAGATTCAGTGATGGTGTTCTCTATCTTTTACACCCATCACTGAACTGCAGGCAAGTCATGTACATCTATATTCTCTATACTTTCTAATACATCTTTTACATCCATCACTGAACTGCAGGTGTTGAGCTTATTATCTGCGCTCTACACAAACTGGGAGTAAGACTCCTTCCTGTCCTCAAAATGCATGCTGAGGAGACACTCTAGAACATTGAAGCAGTGCATTGGCTTCTGCTGGAGATGGGTGTCCTTCAGGTTCTTCCACATGGTACTTGCAACTGTCTTGGTTGTAAAGTAGACGTGCTGGTCCTGCTCCACCATTAACATGAGAACACAACCTTCTTGACCACTAACCACCACCATCTCATTGTATGTGTGTAGCTAAGACTCCCTGCAATGTCCTCTGGTGCTAGTCGCCCCCCCCCACCAATTCTCCACCATGCCACCCATACCACCTTCATCATCTGTGTCCGCTGCGGCTCTGCTTGCGGCCTGGAATGCAGCAGCACTCCCTCCCCCACCACGCCCAGTGTCATCACCACTGACCTCCCCCCATGTTTCACTGGCCCCCTCTCAGGAGCCTGCCCTCGGTGCTGCTTTCCAGCTGTCCTCCCCAGACCCCCTGGCAGCCTCCCTGTACCACACAGGGGTGCCGGGGACCCATGACTACGATCACGAGATTGTGGAAATGGATGCAACTATGGGCAGCCCCCACACCCCACTCATGCAGACTGGCAAATGGTCCACTGACACCCTCACCCCTCTGGTGTGCCCACTGCATGTCACCACCTCACAGCAGATCCTCTTTGAAGCCATTGAGGAATATGAGTCCCTCTTCAAGTGGGCAAACACTGGTCTGGCCGATGCCACCCCCAGCAAACAGCATTTGAGTTGAGTAGGTACATTGGGAGGGTCCTTGCACACTCCCACCATGTCATCTTGGCTCTCAACCGGGTGCAAGAAGGAGGCCCCCACCCCCAGAACATCGAGCTTCGCAACCTGACAACACAATACAACCAAGTGGCCCTAGTCACCCAGGCCCCCACCTCCTACACCCAGGCCGCGGCCCAATCAGCTGCACCACAACCCTCAGGGGGGGCCCCTCAAACTCCAGCCGCTGACAAAAAGAAGAAGAAGGGCCCGCATCAGCTGCCGCCACCCCCCAAAATGTACACTAAGGACCCCACCCTGGTTCTTAGCACAGGCAACCTCAACCTGCTGGTGACTGCAAGGAAGTCAGGTGCATCACTAACCCAAATTGCCCATGAGTTTTTCCACTCATCCCCCACTGCTGACCAGGTCACAGTGCTGTCCTGCATGTTCAATGCAAAGGGACACATCATGACCATGTTTGCACAGTGACCCTCATCTGCAACCCCCTCTACTGAGTTGATTATTGATTGACATGCCGAGGCCTTCACATGATACATGAGGGACAGGTGGTGTGTTGGGGGTACAACCCTCCTGGCCGCCCTTACCCTCACCACTGCCCGGGTCCGTCCAAGGGCCTCTCTACACATCTCTAGGGTGCCCACAAGGGATGTCTTCAGCCCCACAGCCCATCCCTTCTCCTCTTCTGCCCTCAAGGCAGAACTGGTGCAGAACCCAGTTCTAAAGAACCTGGAATTTGTAGTGGAACCCCACTACACCATTGCTGACAGGGAACACCTCGCCAGCCTGGACACCTGCCTGGTATCCTTCACCTTCGTCGACATCAATGGCTCCATTCATGTGCGCCTCCTCAAGTGCCCTCATGTGTGGCTCTTCGGCACCTCCCTCTGCCTCTCCATCCCTCTGGTCCGCCAGGGTCTCACCCAGTGTGAGCACTGTCAAGTGCTAGGCCATGGAATGGCAGGCTGCCATGCCCCTGCTGTCTGTGCTGAGTGTGCCAGACAGCACCTCACCCAGAGCCACTGGAAGTCATGCACTGACTGTGCCTCCAAGGCCATGGCTGACGACACCTACCCCCACCCCTGCCATTGCCACAACTGCAACGGCGACCACCCTGCCACCGACCCAGCCTGCCCATGAAAACGCCACTTCCATGGTATCCTCAATGGACTGCATGAGGCCCAGATCCAGGAACTCAAAATGGAGTTATGAGTGCACACCTCCATGTGCTACAGTGGAATGCTGTGTGGCCTCTGGCAGCCATCCACTCCCTACTCCTGACCCTATCTGATGACCCCACCCCCCCACACCTTTTAGTAATCCAGGAACCCCCCTAGTATCAAATCGGCCTCCAACCCTCCCTTTCAGACCCAGCTGGCACAGCAGTTTTTTTTTTTTTTTAAATTATTCCTTCAGAATTATCTAATACACTTGCCCTCCCTTTGGGGGGGCCATGACTAAACAACTACAGAGGTGCCCGTCACTGCACATCATGCAGAACTGGGCAGGGTGTGCACCCCCAGAGGGGCCAAGTGGGAAGACACGCCCTATTAAAGAAAGGGGAGAGGAGAGGAGGGAAGGGAGGGATACATATCACAACCAATGCCCATGACTAGTAAAAGAGAGGAAAACTATTGGACACTTAGAATTGGAGAAGGGGGGGCTGCAAGTGCCATATGGGAGACTGGACCCTGGGGCCAAGGAATTCGAAGGGCAGTCACAAATCAGAGGAAAAGGGGGGAGCATTACCTGAGAGCTCCAAGAGAGCCGGGTCTGCATCCTGTGTCCTGGGTCTGAGGTATTGATGCATGTAGTCCCAGAGAACATTGAGGTCGAAGTCCATGCCAGAGGTGGGTAGACCGTCCAGATCCATGGCAGTGAATGCCAGTCAGATGGACCCCATGGTATGGTCTGATATGTAGTTGAGGTGCCCCATGATGCACAGCCAGCACCTGAGGATGAGGAGGAGGGTTTCATCTGCCCACTTGCTGTGGTGGGCCAGGGGAGGGCAATTAGCCAACCAGACTCGTGGGATCCACACCTGGAAGGTGTCACAGCCGCCGAGGATGTGGGTGGTCAACTGGACTGGCCAAGGGGGGCCCCCACCCATACACCACGCAAGCTACTCACACTCTTCATGGACCACCCCCGCCGTGAGCTATCTGCCGTAGCCCAGGTCCTCTGTCGCGCCGGTCCCTATGGGGGATACTGGCTGAGCTTTGACTCAGTCTACTGGTGCGTACATGGCCTGATCCCCTACTGCCAATGGCACAACCACCCCCCATGGCCTGTCCAGTCGACCGCCCACATCCTAGGCAGCTGCAACACCTTCCAGGCATGGATTCCACGAGTCTGGCCGGCTAACTGCCCCCCCCCAGCCCACCACTCAGAGTGGGCAGACGAGAACCTCCTCCCCATCCTACAGTGCTGGCTGCGCGCAACAGGGCACCTTAACCGCATATCAGACTGCACTGCAGGATCCATTTGGCTGGCCTTCGCCGCCATGGACCTGGATGGTATACCCACCTCTGGCACGGACTTCGACCTCAACGTTCTTCAGGACTACGTGCATCGATACCTCGGACCCAGGACACAGGACACGGACCCAGCTCTCTTGGAGCTCGCAGGTAATGCTCCTACCTTTCCCTCTGACCTGTGATAGTCTTTCGGTTTCCCTC
>JAKOPK010000703.1:0-10809 GCA_024195185.1 Coniferiporia weirii
CCAGACGCCGAGCCCGGCACTGACACAGACAGCGTCCAAGTCGACCCGGCACGCCTGCGTGCCGTGTCGCGACTCGGCGGGAACACGTTCGCGCGCGTCGGCGCCGGCTTCGACATTGCGCGGCCGAGCTGGCGCGCACAGGAGGATGAGGTGCGTGCACTGTCGTCTGCGCGGGGACGAGGGAAGGGCGGATCACAGTTGTAGTGGTCTTTCGCATTTTCCCTCGTTTTCAGTCGGGATTGGTTTAAGGGTTGATAGAAGTGGAGTTAAACGGCTATTCGCGTACAACTTTATTAGTGCGAATAAATATACGTATTTTCCTAGTTCATAGTCTTGCAGGTTTAGAAGAGCATTCTTATATCGACTGGGCCGTCAAACCAACCCTGGCCTTACTTTCACAACATCACTCCACAAGAGATATAAAATGATTTATATTGCAAATATGACGAGAACTGATCCATTAGCTTCAAATGCAGGAACTTGAAGGTGCGTTAAACAGGAGAGACACGAGCGATGAGATGAAGATGAAAGGAGAAGAAAGAAAAGGAAAGTACGGAGTATATAGTCAAATTACACTTAACAGGGCCTGGAACAAAACAACCAATGGAGATGCGACGGAAGAAGAAGGAATGAGAAAGGCATGAAACGAGTAGTGGAGTCCGTTACAGTGCAACCAGGGCGGATTAGAGATTTGGTACAGAAAGGACGGATAGATACGTAAGCGTCGTTCGTGAAGGCGATTAGGTTAATGCAACATCAAGCCGTAAACATTCAGGCGGGGAGGATGACAGAAGCAAGCGACACACGACACGAGTGGGCCAACTAGATCTGGTACGCAGATGACTGAGATTGATTGCGCTGCACGACTGGTGCAGGGAACTGGAACGAGTGATTCATTATACCGTTCGTGTCTGTCTCCCCGTCCGTCGTGCCGTCAGCGTCCGCATCGTACGGCAGGGCCGCCTGCAGGAAACTCAGTACGAGCGCGATCGCACTATTCTGCTGGCACAGCAGCGCGAGCTCGCCACTCGTCCACAGCCGCGCATCCGGTGCCGACAACGCGCTTGCATGACGCCCGTTCGCACCTGCGCCTGGAGCGGGGGAAGGCGGCATCGACACGGACGGGTCATACTCGTGCCGCCCCGCGCCGAGGCGGTACACTTGACTGCGCGACTGTGAGCGCGTGTAGCTCTCGCGCGTCGACGTGTACGCAGGTTCCGCACCGTACTGCGCGGGACTCGTCGACAGCCCATTGGACCCGTGGTCGTACCGGCGTAACGTACCGTTCACGGAGGCCGAGGCTGCACCCGCGGCGGGCTCGGGCGCAAGTAGCGTCTCCTGCAGGACGCTGAGGGCAAGCGCATCCGCCGCGCGATACACCTGGACCTGTACGCTATGTGGCAGGTCAGGCGCGGCACTCTGCGCCGTACGTGCGGCTTCGATCTGGCGCTTGAGCGACCCGGTCCATTCATGGCGGATCACGGGGTCGTCGACAGAGAACATATACTTGCGCTTGCGCTGTGTGCCGTCCACGAAAGCCAGCTGGAATGTGTTGCGCATGAATGCGCGCTCGACCGCGACCGTCATGCTCAACGGTAGACCCGAATAGTTCGGCGCGGCAGGCCCCGAGCACGCCATGATCATCGTCTTCGGGCCGAACGCGGTGCCTGTCATGCGGAAGGACGCCTCTGTCGACCTCGCGAACGTCAGCACAGGCGGGTCGAAGGTCAAATCCTGGCCGTATAATTGGATCGTGAGCTGCGAGTCGGTCTGTGGTATGCGCACAACAATTGGCTCTGACTGTCGTCGGTAAGTAATACGAGAAGGAATAGTGCGCTTCAAAGACACAGGTAACGGCGCCCGACCATTCGTTGGATTTCGTGCCTGGCAAAACTTTTCCGCCCGCACCGACGCGTAAATCCCTTCCAGCGTGTTGTCGGGAACGAGACTCCGCGGGTCGTGTCGCCGAAACGCCTCAGTAAAGTCCTTTGACGTGACGATCAGTCTACCGTAGTTGACCCCATTCGCATCATGTGCGATCGCCGCGTGCAGCGCCTCGTTGAGACGCACGATAGCGCGCACGAGCCGCACAGCAAGGTCCCTGTCGAACGCGACAATGCCCGCGTTCGCCTCGTACCACCGCGCAGCGAACGTGTCCAACAGCGTCTCGAGCGTGTTTGCGTGGCCCTGGCCTGTTGGAATGTGTATGGATAGCAGAAAGATCCGCAATGACGTGTCAACGTTTATGCCGACAAACCCAAACGCATCAAGGTAAGCCTTCAGAATGGCCTTCGAGGCTCGCCGGGACAAGTACTCGCCCAGCCGCGCACGGTCAATCTCCGGAAGTTGCACAAGCAGTCTCCCTAGCGTTACACATCCCTTCGGGTCGCGAACGTCGACTATTCGAGCGACCGCCGCATCCGGAGATGTCGCGAACTCATGCACGAAATTCCGAAGGAACTCCGGACGCTGTGTAACAAGCGCAGTCGTCGGTCGGTGCGCATCCTCGTCCCTATCCACATTCAGCCGAATGTCCTTCAGGTGCACAACATTCTTGACGAAAAACTTGCGGTCTGGAGGATATATCTTCTGAGTGTCATGTAAGGAGTCGCGCTCTGGAAGCATAGGCTTGGCAATGACAAGTATGTCGGAGAATAGGAACAGAAAGCGGTCCTTGACAGTGTTACAGTTCACAACCTGGAGCATCGGGGACGACAGCATCAATCTGCGAGGCGGCGTGGTCAGCGCAGAGCCCCACAGTCGGCTGTGGTAGTCCGCATGAAGGACCTGCTCCAACCGCTGGAGGATATCCGTCGCCTGCGCAGACATCATCGCACTCTCCTCTGGCGAATAGAGCGAATCCATGGACGACCCGGATCTGTGCGATGACTGAGATGGGGACTCCTCCGACGAGGCGGGATCAGGCGTCGCAGACGACATGTCTTGAGACGAGGACATCGGTGCCGACAGATGACGCGAATCGTGCATGTCGTAAGCGTCCGTGTCCATACCAGTGTTGCTCAGCGGTGCGCGGTGGAAAGAGTTCGAGTATTGGTACGCCAGAACAGGATCATCGGGCGACGACTCTTGAATCTCGCCATCCCTAGAGCCACTATCTTTCGACAGCGACTTCGCAACTACCGTGCTCATACTCGTACTTGTCGGTGCCCTGGGTTTCTCCAGCGTCTTGTCGATGTCGTCCCAGTCGCTGATGTTCTCCATATCCTTCCTCCCAAGCAGGTCGGATAGAGATGGCTTCTTGGTAGTCTCCGCACGCGCTTTGTTCTCCAGCAGTAACGGACTCACAACGAAACCGCCCTGTTGTGATGTGCTCGGGAAGAGGCGTGCACTGAGCCACTTCTTCACCCCTTCTCGTGTGAAGGGCAACGAATTCGGGGGTGCAGGGGGTTGAGGGATGTTGAAATAGTCAATCTGAACTCCAGACGAGGGTGCACCAGAGATCGCCGGCCCAGGCGTCATCTGATACCTGGGCAGAAGCCGGCTGTCCGAAGCCTGGTGCGACAGCTTCCGTTCACGCATGCTGTCCAGTTGCTGCTGGCTCGACATCGACGAGTTCGCGCTTCGTATAGCGCCCTCGGCGCTCGTCCCGCTCATACTTTGCTGCAGCACGATATCCGGCGACGACGCCGACCCACCCATACCGCGACTCCGCAGCGTTTCCTCCTGCAGCCTCACCATGCCCGGGAACGGAAACAGCTTCGGGTTCGCGTACTTCGCCGCATCCGAGTCCGAGGGTGGCGGGATCGGCGACACGCCCGTGCGTGGCGGAGGTGCGACCATCAGCGGCGTTGACGCTACGGACGATGGCGTCACAGGACTCTGGGCCTGTCCTGCGCTTGAGCCAGGCTGCCACGCAGGCGCAGGCGCGTCGCCACGCGATTCGCGCCGCCCGCTGGCGAGGCTCGCCGAACTCTCGCGGCCGCTCTCCGTGTCGCCGCGCTGCCCACGTTCACGTGCGATGCTGTTTGTGCGGGAGCGGCGCCCGAGGCTCGACCCGCTGCGTGCAAGAGTACTCTTGACGCGACTCCACGCGCTCGTGCTCGAGCCGTCTGCAGAGCGCTGTGATACAAGCGCCGGTGTGTCGCTGCTGCCACTGAGCTCTGGCCACCCTTGCAACGAGTCTGCCTGCGAGTGTGTACGAACGAGGAGTCGAGGGGACGTATCGCCACGCTGTGCAGAAACGCCCGACAGTGACGAGAGTGCACTCTCACGGGCGTTGGTATTTGCAGTTGCAGTCGATGTGGCAGAATGTTGGGAGGGCGCTGAGTAATCCGATGGCGTGTGATCTGGAGGTGCCTCCAGGTCTATTAAAAGTTCCTGGGACACCGCAGAATCTCGAGGTGAGTGTTGTCTGGACTCGGAATGAGATGTAGAATGTGCATCGTCAGGTGGCAATTCCTTAGTCTCTTCCTCGTCATCTCCCTCGTCTTCGTCTTCATCATAGACAGGCATCCGATCGTCGAGGGCACCTGCCAGACAAGTTTTAGAGGTAGTACTTTAGATACCTGGCCTGAACTTACTCGGCTCAACCCAGCTGACATCACGTTCAGCTATCGAGGCTAACCGCGTTTCCATCACTATTGGGTATACAGACATTTAGACGTGCAGATAAATAGGGGATACTCCTAAGTGCCAGATGCTTACCTGCGCCGGTCCAACTCGTTTCTCCATCACTTTCTTCGAGCAATTGTCTCGACGTAAGCACAGGGACTGAGAACAAAAGATAAATTAGAGTCCATATTATCCATCAGGAGGAAAATTTGTTTTTGAAAACAAATGTAGAAAAAGACTAACCTGGCTCGGCCACCCAACTAATCTCCCGATCGCTCGCCCCAACGGCGCCTCGCACCCGCGCTGCGTCCGCACCATACAACACACGTTCCTCATCTGGCTCCTCCTCACCATCACGCACGCGCTCGCGCAATGGTGAGCCGAACGGACTTCTCGTGAACGGGTTGCGCTGCGCGAGGTCCGAAAGCAGACCAGAAGCAGACGAGGGCCCAGGGGGAGCAGACGACGCGGATGATGCGAGCGAAGAGAGCGGGAAGGGGAGCGGTATGCGTGGCGTGGCGCGCGGAGGCGTTGGCGCAGGTGGATCATCATCCTCATCCTCCACAACGAGCCCGCGATGCGCGATCGGCGAGTCGTACAAATAATGATTCGGTGCAGGAGACGCCGCTAAGGGTGCGGCCGCAATGGGTGGTTTCGGCGTTTGTGTGCGCGGGTCAGGCGTACTGCGGGGTGAGGGACTAGGTTCGGGCGCAGGCGCAGGCGCGGGTGCAGGCGTATGTTGGCGCTCCAGCGGCACGCTCGGGCTGCGTGAAAGTGGGAGCGCTATGAGTGGCGGGTACAACTCGTGGAATGTCAGTGCGGGCGTCGTCGCAGAGGGCGTACTCGGCGCCGTCGCTGCCGCCGTCGCACCAAGGAATTCGCGGTCGTCGACAACCGCTGAGGATCCGCTTTTACGGCGCGAACGGCGGCGACTCCTCTTCGGTGTCGACGCCGGTGAAAATCCGTCCTCGGGTCCAGACGTCGTCTCGATATCGGACTTGTCCTGAATGCGCTCATTGAGCCGGCGCAAAAGCTGCTGGCGTGCGGCGACGCGTTCCTCGCCCCCAAATGTATTATTACGCGCCAGTCCTACGCGGCCGGGTGTCGGGGTGCTGGGTGGCCCCGGCGAAGGAGATGTGGACCCGAAATCAAGCGGTTCAGCGCCACCTGTGAGCTTGTGCATCGCCATCATGCGTGCCGCGGCACTGTTAGACCGGAAGAGGCCCTGCAGATGGCGGGACTGCAACGTTTGCAAAGATGGCATGAGAGGCGCGGATGGGGGCGGCGTCGTAAACGCCCCGACAGCAAATGGCGACATGGGCGAGACGGCGCCGATCGTCGGTGCGAGCTGCAGCTGCATGAGGTATGCCTGCGGGGACGTGAGCGGCGGCGAATCAGAGAATGCATCATCTTGCGTATCGCTCAACAGCATGTTCGCAGTTGCGGCTGCGGACATCGCGGCGACAGAGAGGTCTAACTGGCGCATTTTGGCGCGCAAGTCTTTCGAGCCGCGCGATCTTGAGCGCGAGCGCGAGCGCCGCTTCGCACTTTGCGCCGGCGTTGTCGGACGGTCGACCTCAGAAGTCTCTAACGCCTCTTGAGCGTCCCCTTGCACCTCCTGAGAGCCTCCCTTGTCGGAGCCATCCTTCTCTGGTGCTGGTATCGCCGCTGCGACTTCCACCTGGGTTTTTGTCTCCGTCGCCGCAACCGATGTCGATGCCTCCTGAGTTTCCGTTTCTACTTCAGCCTCAACCTTAGTCCCAGCAGGCGTTAGCGAACCCGAGCCTGCGCCATTCTCCCTTTTCTCCGTACTCCGACTACGCTCGCTCTCACTAGCGCCTCCAGCTTCATCTCGCATCGGTGGCCGCCGCCCGTCCTTCATCCTCGGCAGCGACGCCGCCCGACGAAGCTTGGCGACCGCATTCGCCCTTTGTTCAGCGGGATCCATGATAAGTCCTTCAGTCGATAATGTCAAATCCTCGAGTCCATGCGCATGAGAGACGGCAACTACAGTAGTCCACCGGGTGTTCGCAATGAGCAGACCCAATGCGTGCTCGCGAACAGATTTGCTCACTTTGCTTTTCTGTCTTCCTCGGGGATGTCTGCAGGTGAATGCGCTCTGCGAGACGGAGGGTTGGCCAGGGACCAAAGTCTCTGATTGTGCGTTGTGGGCGTCGGGAACGGCGATGGGGGGAAGACCAGCAGCACGGACCTGAAATAAGCTTAATTTTCGACAATTGAAACGGGCAAGTTGTCACCGTATTACGTAATCACATTTAGTAAAAAGCGCGTAAAAATCTCGTAAAAAGGTGCAGAAAAGGAGCGGCTTGTAGCGCTTGTGCTCTGTGTGATTTTGACAAAGGAAATCTAAATCTATCTCGCGTACAGCACCCGAAACAAAGGGAGCCGGCAGACAAAATAACACAAAATGAACAACATATCTCGGGTACGTGTGACATGTGCTTTTATTCGTGTCACGCCTCTCCTCCGGGAAACGTGTTGGAGGTGTCGGCTGCGCGCGACAAACGCGAGGCGACGGCCCGCATTGAACAGCGTATTGCATTTGTCCTGTACTAAATTAACTCTTTCTGGCACCCAGAAAGACCTGCGCTTTCGAGTGGATCGACTTCTAGGCAGTGGGAAATAAAAACAAGAATATAAGTACTTCGCCCAGGCCGGGCCTCCCGGTTGCCTAGCAAGCAAAGCATGTGCCCGCATCCACGGTTGCCGCAAATGGCCAGCCGCCACGGCCAACAGGTCAGCTCGGAATTGAACCCGGATTGGAAAACCCCTTTTTCCCGGTCGTATTGGCGCTGTTGTTGGCAATCAGGCACTGGCGCTAGCAGCCATTCAAGTACAAAACTGTATATTAGAACGCCCAGTTGTTCCTGGAGCGGAAATACAGTAAGACGGAGACAGGATCAGCTTACAAGGGAACAGTGTCATTAATGGACGAATAGACAAAAAGCATAGGAACGCGAAATAGAAAAAAGCAAAAGACTGGTCAATGCATGCTGAACGTCTTATATCCCTCCAGTAGCCCGTCCGTCCGCTTCGACACGCGAGCCCACCCCGGTAGAAACGCCACTACCTCCTCCAGCGCAGGTAGTCCATCCGCTTCCGCCCACTCACACGCCACATGTCCCTTTAATCCGCTCTCACCTTCCTCTGTGTCCGACGTATCCCAAGCGACGCTCACTTCGAAAGTCCGCTCCCATGTCCGACTCCACAGCCGCAGCTCGCTCATTCCCCCCGAAGGCATGGGAAAGCCCTTCTGCACGTCCTCCGCTGCACCGCGTACGCCCACCGTAGTCGCAGGTCGCTCAAAGTAAATGCGGCAATTGCGCGTCCCCATCCCCTGAATGGAGAGAAGTCCTATTCCCGGCGCCGTCTGCGTCGCATTGAGCTTGAGCCACTCGCTTGGCGAGTCGGAGGGCGCTACATGCGGCTCCAGCCCGGACCAGGTGCACGATGGGAGTCCCTGGCGGATCGAATCACTCAGGCCGCATGTCGTATTACTATTCCATGACGATGGGAGCTCAGGTACAATGCGCCCATCAAGCCATGGGCGTGCACCGGTAAGTCGAACGGTGTTTGTGCCTAAGTCAAGGTTCATAGCCTGTTGGAAGTAAAGCTTGAGCGGAGAGTTGACAGAAAATGGGAATGCGAGCGCGCTGTAGAGGACGGAGACCACGAGAACAACGAAGAGAGCAAGGGGGAGCACGCCGTGCAACTTGTGGACGAAAGGCAATAGTGGAACGAAGCTGAGCACGGACAGTAGAGACACTGCGAGGTACACAGTCGTCGCCGAGTTGCCGTCCGCAAGCGTCTGGGGAAGCGCATTCAACAGCATCACTGCAATCTGTGTGATCAAAATAACGGGGAATGGAACCATAAGCAAAAACTGCACGATCCATAGCCCCATCTCGTTGTCCTCATCGATATCTTTTTTCCGAATTGTTCGTCCATTCTGTGTAAGTAGTGGAGTACGCTCGCTCGACTCTGCGCGTTCTGTGTCGCTCTCATTGTCTCCATAATCATTATCAATGGCAAAAGCAATTCGGCGCCCGCCTCCCAGCGCTGATGGAAGCTCGAAGTGCTCAAGCAGACCGATCAGCAGTGCTGCGAGTGCTCCTGCGTGGAAGAAAGTCACAAAGTAAAGCCCGCCGATCTGATCGCGGTCAATGAACACGGTATCCACGATGAGTAGTATCCACCAAAAGACGTAACACTCCAGGAAACCCATAGAACGTTGCTGTGGTACCGGTAAAAAGAACGAAAAGAGTTCGGAAACGGCGTAGAACGAGAAGAAGGCCAACGACAACATGGAGATAAATACTGCAGTGCCAGACGAGTAGATGATCTGAAAGAAATTCAGTTGAATGCTGAGTATGATGCAAAGAAAAGGCTCACGAAAGGGTTGACGCGGGCGTATAGTATCCCTAGCCCAACTGTCAAACCACTTCCAACCACCAATGAACTTAGAGAACGCCCCCATCCTTTTGCAGGCCAGTACAATTTATTTGTCTTATGCGCTGCGAAAATGAGCGAAGCAACAACAATTGGACCAGTAACGAGCAGAGCGATATTGATGCTGAAAAATGTCTTAAGGGTAGCAACGGCAAGGGCCTCTCCGAAAACTTGCAATAATCATTAGAGATATGACAACACCTCACGTATGTAGGTACTCACGGTCAAAATACACGGGGGTGCTGTTCCTTTCAGCTCCGATATCGTCGTCGTTAATTAGCGCGAGGCCGGCGAGTAGCGTAGACTCCATCATACTCCACAATGCGGCTTTCCCACCGAGGGCAGGAATCGCATCTTCGCGCGTGTGGTACTTGCTACGTTGACGGTAGAATGAAAAATCGAGCCCGCCTAGGCCCGCCGCAGCATACACGCCATAATCAGTTGCAGACCGGACGAGCCCGCGCGAGAAGGCATCTGCAGACATCACAAGCCCATGGGGATGGGGGACGCGTCTCCATGCACGTACATGCCGCGTTGACGTTGCGCGTAGCAGAAGTGGACGTCTGTGTCGCGATGAGTTAGCGTGGCGATAGATTGAAGAAAGCACATTAATCACCCTCCAGCACCCGCTCCTTCTAGGTTAATGAAGTCCTTTGTGAGCTTAGACCACGGGTGTTCCAGGAAACTGTGGGAAAGTGGTCATAAATTAAACAAATGGTTCAGTCTCGAATGAAGTAGACAGCTTACGCGTGTGCCCCATACAGCCCGTCTTCTTCTCCGTTATTGATATTGAACACCACGGTTCTTTTGGGGCGGTTTTCCGCAAAATATTCAACAAGTGCGAGCAGAGTTGCGACGCCCATGCCGTCGTCCGTAGCTCCTGGGGCGGTCGACACTGAATCAAAGTGTGCGGAGAACAAGACCGCACCCGATTTCGAGTCGTGTTGGGTGCCGTCAATTTTGACGAGAATATTTGAGCCCTCGAAGTATGCTGCGGCGCCGGCATCGTTACCGAGTCCCGTTTTGAGTCCGAATGTCACATTGCTAGTGAGGTCGTCATCAAAAAAGACGAAATCTGAGGACAAAGCGACCGCCTGGACACGCTCGAGGATGTAGTCGCGCACGACGTCGTTCTGATGCGAGTTATATGGATGAGGAAGGCCAGCAATCTTCGAGGATGAATTAACGGTGAAAGACAAGATGCTTGTTCTGGTACACTTACCTTGTGAAGGTCAGAGTAAGCGCGGTCGATATTTAGTCCATGCTGGTCCTTGGGGGCGGGGACAGCTGGAGGTTCGTCGGTGAAGGTGATAGCAAGATAGATGGCAGCGTAGACCAGCACGGTAAGCACGGTTACCGGTAGAGTCTTAAAGCCCAGCACTTTCGCTACACGGTCGCGGATGCTCATCGTCAAAGTCGAACCTTGGCGGTTGCACGCAGGGAGCTCAAGCTCGTTCAACTTCCGGTGAGGCTCAAATGACGTCAAGTCATATTACCTCATCTATCCTCTTTTAGAAAATGTAATTACATAATCTGTTTTGTAAGCAAGCTCAGGTAAGTTCAGCCTCGGTTCATCGAGCGATAGTCCGTTGATTTTATTCTATTTCGTCGCGTAATAACACCTTTAAGACCCGAGGTGAGAATGTATGGAAGGAAATGGAGAGAAATAAAACAAAGCTAATCAAATAAAACACCTGGAGTGACATGAATCTCCTCGGCCATCGTTGTGTTATGAAGGTATTCTTCAATAGCGTCGCAGTGCTCCTG
>JAKOPK010000704.1:0-10803 GCA_024195185.1 Coniferiporia weirii
TTTGTGAGCGTATGCACTGTTTTTATTTCTCTCTTGGGAAACGAGGGACGGCAAAAGCATTAAATTCACGGTCACGTGCTAAACGATGAGGCTCGCGACTCGGAGTCGGGGTCTCCGACGTGCCCAAGCCCACGTGATTCAACGTACGTTAATTATCGCAACAATAATATGCCACAGAAATAAACGTTCGCCGTCCCCGTCAATATGGTAGGGCCCAGGGTGCTCTCTGCATTAAATACATTTGTTAGTTTCACAACAATGTGACTGAGTGAGGGTTTCTATGGAAGTGCCGCTATTAATACCTATTACAAGCATCTATGTACTTTGATGACGGCCAGAAAACAAAACGAATAGTACAGAACGAATATAAAAAGAACAGAGTGAACAAGTCCAATGATCTAGATTTCCTCGCCCGCAGCTCTTGCAAGCAATCGTGGATCTTCTAAAAGAGTACGCCATGCCTCCATTTCCTGAGGCAGCATTGAGAGAAGGCTCTCCTGGCCCACAGCCGAGCGCATGTCGTAGCTGACATCAAAGTCCGTATTGAGCACCGCCGTTGGTGAAAACGCTGACAGCCCTTCCAGCGTGGAGAACGGGTCGACAGACATATCCATCTGGTTGTATAAATCCGCATGGGCGGAGTCCGATTGAACGGCAGACCCGGAAGCAGAGCCAGACGTGCCGGTGAAGTTGGTACCAGCAAAGGCGCCGGCATCATAAAGGGAAAATTGGCTCATACTTAAGGGGTGTGCATCTGACATCCCTCCGGCCGCATTGTCGAATGGCGAGAAGCTCATATCTGAATCGACGCCAAAGCCTACTGATGCCGGAAAATTGGGACCCTGCGCGTGGTGGGACACATGACCCTGTCCATTCTCGGGGGAGTCCCCTGAGGCTTGAGCGGGTTCAAAAGCGGAGTTGGCATTTGAAGGTACAGGAGTTTCCATCTCCATCCCCTCATCAAGCATCGCTGCACCCGACGCCCGTCCACTACTCTGTCCTGCCGCGCTGCGGTCACCGAACGCATCTGCACTGGCCCTAACTCCCTTATCTAAGTTTCCTCCCTGCGTCCGCGGAGGAGCGCGCGATTCAGGACTGAATGCGTACGAAGATGCTTTGGGGTTGGACGGTGATGTGAAGACAGACATATCGGTGGATGAGCTTGGGAGCGGCGAAACCGCTGCGCTTGACGAAGGAGACAGCGCGACCGACCTCGGAGGAGTTGATGCATCTGCCGTCATATTCAACAAATCCGAAGGCCTGTAAGCAAATTCGCCCCCGAAGGATTTCCGCATGAGGCGGCCCATTCCGCTTACGCCGTCGAACTCCTTGCTCGGCTCTCCGGACTCGAACGGTCCGGGCACCAAAAAGTCATTGAACGGTCGATGAATTGGATTTGGAATGATCTCATTGCCCCGCACGGTGATTGCCCGGTACGCCTTTTCTCGAAGGCGGAGTAGGATCGGCTTCAAACAATGCAAACGTCAACGCCCGCTTCTCAACGACCATGGCGACACACGTACCAGCCCGCTCTTGACGACAGGATGCATCTGCGCCTTCGCGAACAGTGCGATTGAAAGATCGAACTCTATAAATGCCTGTGGTGCAAGCGCGAAAGACGAACCAAGCGCAGCGACTGATCCAACGATGACGCTTGCAGTGAGTGTATGCGCCCAAACGGGCCAGATACGCAGCATAAAGTGGGAGATATTATCATATTCTTCACGCACGACACGCAACATCGTCGTAGCGCTGCGGTATGCAGATAGGAACGATGGTGCGAATATGCTGCGCATAGGGTTGACTGGGTCCTCGAGAATCGCACGTGCGAAAAAATTGCGGTGCAGAAGCATAAGTGCTGAGATCACACGCAGGTCAGCTACGTCCCCATTTCAGAAAAATGAGGATTGCTCACTATTGTCCACCGATAAGTTCATCATGTATCGTCGCAGATACGGCATTACGCCATCATATACATTAGAATGATTCATAGCTGTAGTACAGCGTTTAAAGAGCTCGCGCGGGCCAAAATTACGGATTTTTTGATCGAGAGCCAGCATTTCGGAATACTTCAGCCCCCGGACCGAGTCAAGCTTTTGTATGACTTCCGTCACAACCTCTTTGACAAAGCGATGCCTCCAACACCAGACTAAACATAACTTCATCAGACCCACGGCTCCAAAATAGGGCAGACGGTGTGGGCAAAACTTACTGCTAGGAATCTCCAAGCCAGTTTCATCAATAATTATATCCGTGTCCTGCGGCATCTCGCAATCAACGTAAGGCGGGGAAAATGTTGTCGGCCTTCCTGCGCCAAAGCCCTAGAAAGCGCATTAGCGACGATGCTCAATGTCAGATTCAATGGACAATACCTTCCACATATCGAGAGAATATAATTCCCAAAAGAGGTATCTGCGACGTTGCATCATTTTCGACGACAGTTTCCAGCGAGAGGGATCTCGATCTACCAATGCCTGTGAAATAGAAGGAAGAACATGATGTGGGTCACTCACGTAAACCGAGCTATTGGGTTTTAACGATTTTAGTCTCTAGTCCGTGTAAAGAATTATAATTGAGGACTTACGCTGGATGCAAGTGACAGTCCAAAACCAAGCAGCTTATACGTGCCTTCAAGCGAGCTTTTACGGCATGAAAAGAGGTCATATGTTCCAACAAGTACTACAGCCTGCACGGTGACCAGCGTCGTACGTTCGAACACAGATTTCAAACCGAGTGCAGCGCGGCTCAGATGATAGTATAGCTCTGCCTCATCGTTACAGGGCGGGAGCGTGAGGTCTGCGATCGCACCCGCTGAAAAGATCATCATCAACAGAGCGAGTGTATGCGCATCTGCACGCGCCACTACTGTATCCTCGTTAGCAGTGGGTGATGGACTACTCGCATTAGAGAACGCATCAGAGTCCGGAGATGGGGCCGACTTCGCCCCAGAGGCGGCTCGTCGTCCTTTATAGACGACTGGGATGAGTTCCTCCATGATCTGTTCACGCTCGACAGGTCGAAAAAACCACGAGAGGTTCTCAAGGTACGCTTCAACAAGTGCTGAGGCGCGTTCGTACGACGGAAGCATTTCTTCAATGGCATCTTGGATTTCGTCCTTCGTCAGAGGAGGGGATGCAAAGGGGTAGGAGCCGCTGAGGCGTGCAATATGCGCTGGCAATGAAGACGGAGGGTCTGTTTCGTCTATAGAGATATTTCTCTCATTTGACGCAGGAGGCTCGCAATGGGACTTGTTTCCGATGCGAATAAGTGAGCAGGACTAGTCGAAAGAGGAAAGGGGACAGAACCAAGCGGACTTACAGCAATTAAGATTTGCTGGTGTCGCACGTGTTAATCAAAACATTCCTAGACCTTATAGGTCAAAAAGGCATTGAAAGAGTAACGCACCTCTGCACCTGTGAGAGATGCCTCCTCCTCGTGGTCCGAGACAGCGAGCTTCCCAAATGAACCCAATATGTTTTTATCAAGCTCATCTTTCTCAAGTTCTTTGTCGGTCCCATCAGTGACCCCTGCGGGACTGTCTGTATCGCTTTTAATTCCTAAAAGATCCTCCGAAAGTAAAGGATGTTGTCCAGGCGAAGTGGAGGCATGTGCAATTTGAAGGGCGTCCTCAAGCAGACGGATACGTCTTCTCGCTTCCGAGAGCTTGCGATGTAACTTCTCCACGTCCGCGAGCGAATACCTTGACTCATAATTAATGGTTAAACGGATGGAGTATTCTGTACATATAGCGTACCGTGTCGTCTGGCCGGCTGATTGCGTACCTGAATGGCCAAAAAACCATGCAAACGTTAGCATGAGATAGACAATAAACGAATACGTGTATACCATTCGGACATATGGCCGGACATCCCCTCCTTACGCAAGAACTGCATGGAATCTGCCTGACCGTCAGCCCTGGGCCACATGCGACATCGGGCACATTAGTGAGCACGCACAGTCTTGTCGCATTTTAATTTCAATCTGGGAGGTGGGAAATAATTCGAGGACGGTCAAGAAACGGTGTCAGCGAACAAAGACGAAGGTGCTCACCGCCGGCACTCCGCACATGAAATCTCCCCACGAGCGCGACGAAGTTCGGTCGTTTCCTTGTCTCGCGTTTTCCTTACCTCGGACACGCCTCTCTGGGGAGACATGGCCTCGTTCGACGTCAATGATAGCGTGTGGGTGAGTGTAGGACTGCTCGTCGGGGCCGTTACTTTCAGAAGACATGATGTAAGGAGCCGCTGTAAATTTGGTGTTGACGAATCACGTCGGCGCCGGTTTGCGTACGACGCGCGGCGCCCGGAGACTCCCTCCTGAGTATTCCGCAATCAACCGCGGTGTCTACCGAATTCTATCCAATCTCATCTGATTCATGCATTGAGACAATAGGCAGGGGCGAAAGTCCACTGACTCACATATAGCGAACGGGACGCACTTTTTCCCTTAGGGCCTTACCAATCCTCTCAGGAAAACTCAGCGTCTACCGGATGATGGCCATTCCGCATATGTCATTCGATTCAACAGTAATCAATGAGTAAACACAATCTCGTACACAATATTCTCAGTACATATATACCGGTCCCAAAATTAGCGCGGCTTAATCACAGGATGCCTCTATAGTGTGCACGCATCGGCCGCGGCGAACATGTCCGCGCAGAAGTCTTGTGTTTTGTCGGAATTTGACGGTACTCTGAGGGTTATATTGAAACGTGTGGAAGAAAGCTACTTGGCTCAGTCTACGCGTTTCAGATATTTGAGTTGCTCAACTACGCTGGCCATTGTAATGCGCCTTTTGGGATCTGCAATCCAACAGGACTCGCATATATTCCAAACCTTTTCCCTGCTCTCTGACCAAGTGTCGAAGGATGCGGGACGAGAAGGAAGCTCCCCACGTGCCACTCGGAAGAGTAGGACTTGTAATTCAATAAGGATCTCTGCATACGGCCGGCTCTTTGTCAACAATTCCTTATGACACGCAGGACTTTAAACAAACCGTCATTATCAATGCGAAGACGACTCACGTAAACTGTCATTCCAAATGCCCAGACGTCCGACTCTTTTGAATGTTTTTTATAATTCACAGGATCGGCAATTAGTTCGTAAGCCATCATCGCGATGTCCCCCTGGTCCACCGGGAATTGTAGTGTTTCCTCCCAGCGCCCGCTGTGTAAAATTCGCCGCGCGAGAAATGCCGAAGTCGCAAATCACTGAATCCCTTGATGAGGATACCAATATGTTATCCTTTTCAACCGTCTGCCGTAAGTTACGGCGCGAATCCATGATGAGTATAAACACACGGATTTGATGTCAGGATGAACCACGTCATTCTTGTGAAGGTATGATAATCCCTCGGCGATCCCATTAACCTGCATAGTTACCGTAATCAGGCGCGATATACTGAGGAAGTGAGGACGGACCAAGTGAATCACATCGTATTCGGGATGATCCTGGACATACTTCAATATTAGACCACCTCCCATCCATTCGGAGACAAGTGACGGAAGACCTCCTCCCTCTATAACAAAGCCCAATAACGGTAGGAGGTTTGGATGATCAAGTTTAGACCAGATGTAAATTTCCAATAAGATAGACCTCGACTTCAATAGAATCAAAGTCCCATGCCTTTGTAATAACATCGGAATCGGAAACTGTGTATCGCAGAACCTTGACGGCCACTATCACTGGGCCACGTCCAGGGGCCTCGTAGGTGCCACGGTAAACATCACCGGAGTGTCCCAAGCCTATGACGTCCCGGGCCGAGCGATTGAAAAAAACAAGTCCCGTAAGATCAAGTCGGCTGAGTCCACCAAGCGTCCGCTTGAGAAGTTCTTCTGGTGTCGCCGGCGAGATCGTTGCGGCCATTTGTTCAAACTGGGCTTCTGGTTTAGGATCATGCATGGTTTCAGTTGGTTCTGTAGGAGGTTTCGCGGTTTCGGGTGGTGCTGTGGTTGGATCCATGGTACTGGAGGACTGGAGGACTGGTGGGTTGGAGGAGAGGAGGGGGCTAGTGGTAGGATACGGACTCCTGGCCTTTTAAAAAAAATCTGGTAAGGGGAAGACATACAATTAGCGCCTGACGAGCTGCAACGTGACTGTCAAGATCAAACACTTTAACATAAAAGACGCGCGCCAATCCTATAATTGCAATCGATTCATAGAAAGAAGAAAAAAGCACAGCAAAGAAGTGGCGGGCATCTATCCCCTGGGACATCCAAGAAGAAAGGAAGAGGGCCGGAGACGCCTGTGTCTGAATCCTTCTCCCAGCCCCTTCGAGCAAAATACGTAAACAGAATTGGAGAGATGAAATGGGAAAAGGAGAGGCAATAGTACCTGAAAAGCGCGATTTTTCAGACTTGAAGAAGTTAGTTTGGCCATACGCTGGTGCGTACCCGCAACTTGGATTCGCAATCGGAGGTTCAGCAGCTCCGATCACAGAGTTCGGAACGCATGAAGGGCACGGAATACTTAGCTTGGCGCTTGCTCGACACCGATAGAATCATTCAGTGGCATAAAGTGGGGAAGACATTCCTCGTTGATAGGATAGACGCAGGAACTCCGCGGAAGTAACTTTTGCTCCAAATGTATATGCAAAGTGAATCAACTGCAGCGCTCCGTGGAACACGCACTTAAAAGGCCAGGGCTACGAATGAATAAGACATCCAAAGGATTGCAGGATGGGGGAGCTTCTGGGGGAATATAGGGTCAAGAATGTCGGAAATCATCGAGTGCTCACTGTGATAGCTATCTTGTTGCATGGAGCAAGGTGCGTGTAGTGTCAAAGTGGATCCTGCGCGGGTCTCCGTGGTCGCCTATGTCCCATTGAGAAGTTTTCATATTAGATTTCACTTTTTCCTCCGACTCAGTTGAGGAGAACACCGCACACGAGCCAGGAAGCCACCCCTTGGTCTGAACCTTTCCGTTCATGTATGTAGCTTCAACGAGAGGCCATATACACACGGTCCCTCGGTACTTGAAGGTAGAGCTGTATTCCTGGAACTAAATGGAAGTTTAGGTCGGTTGGCAGACGTTAGTGGGGCTGGCAGAAGTGCATCGTGGGTTTGTCGACGAGCGTGCCGTACTCATAGGAGATCGACAACCATGAAAGACACTTCATAACATCGTGTTGCGATATGTACAGGAGCGATCAAGAATCCGATGAGAAGCGATCGCCGCGCTATGGACAATGCCTTTTGCACCTTAAAATCCAGGGATTTATCCGAAACCGAGGCCATCTGACCGCCTTAGAGGGTGCTCCAGCCTGAAGAATGTTTAAATAAGTATAATCCTATTGCGAGTCTAACGTCAGCATAATTGCCATTGCATCCGTGATGTACGCACACAGTGGTAAAGACTATGGGAGGAACTTATAGCTGCCTGAAACTCACCTCTAAAGGATTTTAAGGTATATGCAGACTCCTAAACCAGAGAAGAAGAAACGATGGGACGAGCACCTTATAAAATTGATACCACACTAAGAAGACTTGGAATTCTCGCTTGGCAGTGATGGTTGTGAGAAAAGCACCGCTCTGAGCTCGCTCAGTTACTAAACGGCTTTTGCCGAGTCGGAGTTGGCGCGCTGTGTGTGCCGACTCGTACGCGTGAGTAATCGTAAACCTTATCTATGCAAACGCGTGTAGGCCTCGCTGCGTCTGGTCCGAAACTCCTACCTCATACCACCATGTCAAAAGAATACAAGGGAGCCTCCCGTCGACTAGTCATTGCTTTCGACGTCGGCACGACATTCAGTGGTGTATCCTACTGTCTGCTTGATCCTGACCAAGAGCCCAAGATCTGTAATATCACAAGGTCAGGAATCAGAAGCCCAGGTTCGCTCAAATCATCTCATCAGAGCATGGCTAGGTATCCTGGTCAGGAACACGCTTCAGGGTCGTCGAAAATTCCGAGTTTTCTCTACTATGATCGACAGGGCCTTCTCTGCGCCGCAGGTGCTGAGGCTTTACTAGCCGAGAATGTCGAAAAAGCTGAGGACGAGGAATGGACAAAAGTCGAGTGGTGCGGTCTATAATCGAGTTTGAGGACCGAAATCCTTACCAGTTTTGAAGGTTTAAGCTAAGGATGCGACCCGATTCCATGCCGGTGACTCAGGCGTCTGCCTTACAGCCACTTCCTGCAAGAAAGACTCTCGTCCGAGTCTTTGCAGATTTCCTGGGATACCTCATGAATTGTGCCGAAAAATTCATACGTGAAACGCATCTCACCTTATCCCGATCCTGGGATACGCTGAAGGACGACATAACCTTCATCCTGGGTCACCCGAACGGATGGCAGGGTACCCAGCAGAATATGATGCGAAAGGCGGCGGTCATGGCGAAGATGATCCCTGACACGCCTCAGGGCCGTTCCCGAGTGAAGTTCGTGACTGAAGGAGAGGCCAGTCTTCACTATTGCCTACGCGAAGGCTCGATGGACAATGTGAGTACATGTTCTGACCCAAACTTTTGAGTACCTGTGAATGAATGTATCCAGGATGAGAAAGGATTTGTAATTGCTGACCTTGGAGGAGGAACTCTTGACTTTAGTGCATATAAGGTGATCGGGACCCAGCCGCTAGGGGTTGGAGAGATCTCTGCAGCAAAATGTAAGTCGTGCGTCAAGGGAGCGGCTTTAGCTGACTTCGCACTCTGCAGGCGAGCTTCAAGGTTCAACATTTGTTACTGCCAGAGCGAAATCTTTTATCAGAGGTGAGCCAACCAATTACCACATGCGCAGACAGACTCGCACTAACCATTTCCGAACAGATAAACTAAAAGACTCCCGGTATGGCTCCGACGAGCATGTCAAGCAAATCAGCGAGCGATTCGACGAAACCACAAAGAAGTTTTTTAGGGATACAAAGGACGTATGTCTCGTATCTTTTGGTTCTTTAGCGGAAAAGGACCCGGAGAACGGAATCAGGTCGGGGAAGCTCAGACTATCAGGGTGGGACTTTGCAAATTCACTGCCTATTCTGCCACCTCTGATTGAGCATTCAACAGAGAAGACGTTGCCTCTTTCTTCAAACCTTCCATTTCCGCAAGTGTAGCAGCCATTATAGATATGATTGAAGAGTCGTCGGTTGACATAACTGTGCGTATTTCGTTGTCCGATATCACACGCATTCAACGACGTATTCCGTAGACGGTTTATCTCGTCGGAGGTTTCTCTGCAAGCCCATATCTGACTGCCCAGCTCAAATTACATCTCTCGCGATTTGATATCAGTGTTACCTGTCCAGACGGGCAAACGTAAGTTTCGCTTTGCCTATCTGATCCACTGGCTTACATTTCGGACAGAGCGAAGGCTGTCGCCGATGGGGCTATATCTTTCTACCTTGATCAATTTGTCTCTTCAAGAATGGCAGCCATCGCATACGGAATGAAGATGTCTGTCTCTTATGATCCTGATGACACAGAACATGTTCGACGAAAAGCGGGCATTTATCTGTGGCCTTCTGGGGCGAAGACAATCTCTGGCAGTTTCAGCACCGTTCTGCGAAAGGTATTTCCCGGCCTTCTCGTCGTACAATTGCTGCATTGAAAAACTATGCACAGGGCACCCTTGTTTCAAAGGAAACTGAATTCAAGCTTCCGTTTAATATCGAGAGCACATCCTTGGATAGGTTCGGGTCAAAGAGTGTTGATCTACTTGCTTTTCGGGGAAGTGGAGAACCGCCGGCATGGACAGATGAAGGTTGGGTCATTTGTTCTGGTAAACATTCGCACGTGGTCTAACTTCGCCTTAAAAAGCGCCATTAGATACGTTATGCACTGTCACGGCGGATACTTCTGGTTTAATGGGATTATTAAGACCTTTGAGTGGAACCAATGGACAGACATACTGGACCCATAATTATGAGCTTATATTGCAGTTTGGTGGCACGGAGCTGAAAGCACAGATTTCTTGGGAAGAAAACGTGAGGTTCTAGCTTGTTTCCAAAGCCGCGTTTAGGCGTTCATAATTTATTGTCTGCGTCCAATAATGACCAGGGAGTGGAAAAGCGGTAGGCGCATTTCAATCGCAAAGGAATGTATATTGACCGTATGGTTTGTATGCATCAGGGGCACTGCTCATATTGTTTATGATGAAGAATTCGGAGAAGACGAAGGTAGAGAGGATGAAGAGGATGAAGAAAACGAAAAATGTGATGGACCCGAGGACAGTGAAGAAGAGGAGGCTGAAGGGGATGGTAAGGTTGGAAGTGAAGATGAATTTGGAGAGGATCAGTGAGTGCCCGAAAGCGCCCGCTTATTCCAAATACCATCAGGTAGAGGGATCTGTAGTGTGATAATTCAGGGATTTAGAAATTTCCGTCGTGACCCTCCCCGTGGGGTTTTCTCCGTACTTATTTGTGCTACATACATACACTCCTCCCTATGTTCTGTCTCCGTCCTTGTTAGAGAGGCTCATTTGTGTCCGCTGTAATAGACCTCAAGATCACTTCCTCCCATTCTTGCCATTGGCTGCACTGCTCCTGCTCGCAAGAATACAGATGATAAAGTTTCCCTTACTGACCTCATGCCGCTTTGTGCCTGCTTGTTCTCAGTCGGTGCGGATTTTGCCGCTGACCCATTCTTTGGCGCGGCCGTGGGCCAGGCGACGATGGCGGTGGCAACAGACCTCCCATTTATTGTCACTCATGAGATGCTGTGCGCACTCAAAGTGAGGAAGGAGGTCGTTGTTTCGGTCATATGGGAGTTCACTGATTACTATCCCTCCCTTACAAAGTCACATCTGAGACAAGAATTGCTCTCAAGTTGGAAACATCCCAAGATTTTGCCGAACGGCTGTAAAGGTTCACAT
>JAKOPK010000705.1:0-10756 GCA_024195185.1 Coniferiporia weirii
GTAGTTGTTTAGTCATGGCCCCCCCTTTGGGGGGGCAGATGTATTAGATAATTCTGCAGGAATAATTAAAAAAAAAACACTTGCCACCCTACACATCCTCGGCAACACTGAATGCGGCATCTCGGCCCTCCACCTCCAGCAATTGTACTCGGCGTGTGTGCACACTGTGCTCACATGGGGCACACCCATCTGGTACCACAGCTGGTCCCAGAAACTTTGGTGAATCGACTGCAGGCTGTTCAAAACACCACCTGTCAGTGGATTCTAGGCATCTATAAGGGCATGTCTCCCCTTTCCACTAATTTCTTATGCTCTCTCCCCCCCTTCTTTGCATATTTTGAATATTTAAAGATGAACCATGCCCTGTGCCTCTGGTGCACCCCTCACTCTATCGGCTGCCACCATTACCTGCCACGCACTAACATCCCCTTCTCCCTTTCTCTGCAGGCCTGTGTCCTTCATGTCCAACAGGTCCCAGCATACATGCACCCCCCCTGGGTTGCATGTCAGACTCCCTCACTGCAATCAACCTCTTCCAGACTTGGCCATCAGCCTCTGGGGCCCAGCTCCTCCCCACCTGGAAGGCGGGTGTGCAAATGCTTCTGGATTCTTTCCCTGGTCTCACAGTCCACTTCGTGTGGTGTCCTGGTCACTCGGGCATTGCAGGCAATGAGTGGGTGGATGCCGAAGCGAAAGCAGCTACAGATTTGCCACCATCTTCCCTTGCCCCCTCCATCTCCACTCTCAAGGAACAGTCTATGCTCATCACTCACATGCACTGGTCTCACCAACTGACCCACCCACTTGCCTCGACATCCGATAAGTACCTCACAGTAACCAGACCCCCCACCTGCACCCCATGGAAGCTCCTTACACTCCTCATGGACCACCCCTGCCATGAGCTGGCCACGGTAGCTCAAGTCCTCTGTCGTGTGGGTCCCTACGGGGGATACTGGCTGAGCTTTGACTCAGTCTACCAGTGCGTGCACAGCCTGATCCCCTACTGCAGGTGGCACAACCACCCTCCATGGCCCATCCAGTCAACTGCTCACATCCTAGGCAGCTGTGATACATTCCAGGCATGGATCCCACAAGTCTGGCCAGCTAATCTCCCCCCCCGGCCCACCACAGCGAGTGGGCAGATGAAGCCCTCCTCCCTGTCCTTCGGCACTGGCTGCATGCAACAGGACACCTCAACTGCATATCAGACCGCACTGTGGGGTCCATCCGGCTTGCTTTCATGGCCATGGATCTAGACGGTCTGCCCACCTCCAGCACGGACTTCGACCTCAACGTCTTAAGGGACTATGTGCATCAATACCTCAGACCCAGGACACAGGACATGGACCCGGCTCTCTTGGAGCTCACAGGTAACACTCCTTCCTTTCCCACTGATTAGCAGTCAACTTTCAGATTCCCCCAACAGTTTCTGTCTGGCTCTCGCTGCCACCCCCCCTTCCATTCATCCCTCTTGACCTCTAACCACCACCATCTACATTGTAGCGCGCAGCTAAGACTCCCCTCAATGTCATCCAGTGGCCAAGGTCGCCCCCTGCCTCCACCGAAACTAACACAACACCACTCCTCAGCATTGTCTGCTGCCCAACAAGCCGCGTCGTTGTCACCAATGGCGCCCCTATCTGGACAATGCCCGGCATCCATACTGCCATCCCCCCCCCACCAGCCCCTTGCCACCCCCCTGGGCATGGTGTTCGAGCTGTACCAACCCCTCTCCATCTCCTCTGCTGGCGTGCCCTCGCCGTAATCGACAGGCGAACCAGAACACCATGACTACAATTGCGAAATTGCGGCCATGGAGCAAGACAGCCCCCACACCCCAGAGTCCCAGACAGGTAAATGCTCGGCAGACACCCTCACCCCCCTCGCCCCCAGGAGACGACCAGGAAGCCTCACACACACCCAAGAGATCCTGGCTGAGGCTATCATAGCCTTCCATGGCGCCTTCGTTGACCTAGATGCAGTGGACGCCTCCACCCCCAACACAGTGGAGATCCATGCCATGGGGTTCCTGCATCCCTCTTGACCTCTAACCACCACCATCTACATTGTAGCATGCAGCTAAGACTCCCTCAATGTTGTACAGTGGCCAAGGTTGCCCCCCGCCTCCACCCAAGCTCACACAACACCGCTCCTCGGCGTCGTCCACTGCTCAACAAGCTGCGTTGTCATCGCCAATGGCGCCCCTATCTGGACAACGCCCGGTGTCAGTACCGCCGTCCCCCCCCTACCAGCCCCTCACCGCCCCTCTAGGCACGGTGTTTGAGCTATACCAACCCCTATCTGTCTCCTCCGCTGGCGCGCCCTCACCATACTCGACAGGCAAGCCAGACACACATGATTATGATCGCAAAATTGCAGACATGGGGCAGGACAACCCCCACACCCCTGAGTCACAGTCTGGCAAATGCTCGGCTGACACCCTCACCCCACTAGCCCCCAGGAGACGACCGGGAAGCCATACACGCACCCAGGAGATTCTGGCAGAGGCTATTGTAGCCTTCCACAGCACATTCATTGACCTGGACACAGTGGATGCCTCCACCCCCAACACAGTGGAGATTCATGCTTCGGGATTCCTAGGTAAGGTTACCGCCCTGGCCCATACGGTTCTCTTGGACCTCCAGTGGGAGAGGGATGCTCACCCCACAAACCACATTGCCATGCTCAATGTGGGCAAGGCCTACCACCATTTCCTTGAGGACCATAATTGCAAGGCCCTCCCGTACCCATTCGCCCACACCGCTCCAAGACTGGCTCCTGTGACCCCTCCCCCATCACGCAAGATGAAAGCAATGGCCAATGCCATCCAAAAACTCACCTCGGACGTTGGAAATCTCTCCTGACAGGTCTCCTCCCTGGCAAACCGACCAGCCCCTAGGCCCCAACAGGCCCCCCGGGCCCTGGCCCCAACCTCCAGAACTAACCGACCCACCCCCCCAGCCTCAGCACCTAACGCCCAGGCCCCCACTTCCTACACCCAGGCCGCGGCCCAACCAGCCACACAGCAACCCTCAGGGGGGGCCCCTCAAACCCCAGCAGCCAACAAAAAGAAGAAGAAAGGCTCTCACCAGCTGCCACCACCCCCAAAGATGTACACTAAAGACCCTACCCTGGTCCTTAGTGCCGGCAACCTCCTCCTTGTGGCTACAGCATGGAAATCTGGGGCTTCCTTGACCCAGACTGCATGTGAGTTCTTCCACTCACTACCCACCGCTGACCAGGTCACGGTGTTGTCCTGCACATTCAATGCAAAGGGACACATCATGACCATGTTTGCACAGCACCCTCCCTCCGCATCCCCCTCCACAGAGTCGATCATCGACCGACACACAGAGGCCTTTGCCTGCTTCATGAGGGACAAATGGTGCACCACAGGTACCACCCTCCCAGCTTGCCTCAACCTCACCACCTCCCGAGTCCATCCGCAGGCCTCCCTTCTCATCTCACGGGTGCCAACAAGGGATGTCTTCGGCCCCACCACCCGACCCTTCTCTGCCATGACCCTCAAGGCTGAACTCATGCAGAACCCCATCCTCAAGAATCTGGAATTCATCGTGGAACCCCACTTTGCTATTGCAGATGGAGAGTGTCTCTCCGGCCTGGACACATGCCTGGTCCCATTCACCTTCGTCAACATCGACAGGTCCATCTGTGCGTGCCTCCTTAAATGCCTGCATGTCTGGCTCTTCAGCACCACCCTCTGTCTCTCTGTCCTGCCGGTCTGTCAGGGCCTTTCACAATGTGAGCACTGCCAAGCACTTGGTCATGGGACAGCAGGCTGCCATGCCCCTGCTATCTGTGCCGACTGCACTGGACAGCACCACACCTGCAACCACTGCAAGTCGTGCACCGACTGCGCTTCAGAGGCCATCACTGAAGACACCTGCCCCCACCCCTGCCGTTGCCACAACTGCAATGGAGACCACCCTGCCACCAACCCAGCATGCCCCCAAAAATGCCGCTTCTGCGGTATCCTTGATGGACTGCATGAGGCCCAAATCCAAGAACTGGAGATGGAGCTATGAGTGCAAACCTTTGTGTGCTACAGTGGAATGCTGCGCAGTCTCTGGCAGCAATCCACTCCCTACTCCCGGCCCTCTCTGATGACCCCGCCTCCCCCACACCTGTTATTAATCCAGGAGCCCCCCCTGGTACCAAATCGGGCTCCAACCCTCTCTTACAGACCTGACTGGCTCAGTCATCTTCAATGTCCTGTCCATTCCCGGATATGTACCTGTACTCCCACCTGACATGTGGCCTCATGTCATCACATATGTATCGTGCTCCCTTCCCTCCTCCTCCTGGTCAGTTCTCGGCACCGCCACAAGCGGGATGGATGTACTGATGGTGGAGGTCCGCTCCCACCAAACTGTCTGCATATGCAACTACTATGGTATGACCCCCGCAGACAGGGATGGTGCCCCCCCCCAGTACCCAGGTGAGTCATTCCTATTTAATCTCCCCTCAGAGCTGGCCACTACCCTCACAGTGTGTGGTGACTTCAACCATCACCACCACTTGTGGTCCACCCTTCATGCCAATTGCACAGAAATACTCAGGGCCCAACCCCTGGATGACTTCTTCCGCGTGCATGGCCTCGAACCCACTCATGACCCTGACTCTGACTCTCATCCCCGCGACGGAGTCAGACGTTGCCCAATAGACATGGTCTGGGCTCCACCCTCACTTGATGCCAACTCGATCCTGGACACCTTCGAGTCCACTCAAACTGCCCTCTCCAATCATGCCCGCCTCAAATGGGCTATCCTGACCTCCGCCCTGCCACCCATTCCATGAACCCGATGCCTCACAGCAGATGACTTCACTGAGTGGTCTGAACTCACCTACCCTGTGCTCGACTGGGCCTTTCAAACCCAGGTCCTCGACACCGCCTCCCTGGACCATAAAGTGGCCACTGTGGTGAAAGCCATGGAGGATGCCCTGGCCCCCTTCACCTCGATTGTGTTACATTTTTCCTTGCACTCTCCACCGACTCCTATCCCCATATGCCTCTAGTACATTCCATGACCTTGCTGCACTTACTGATCATGCACCATGCTCAGTCACCCCTTTCCATGCACTTCCCTCATGTTCTACTGCACACCACCTACATCACATTCCATCTCCTTCCCTCCCATTCCATAGGTCTATATAAGCTGTACCTTGTCGAGCATACAGCCTTAAGCTTATGCTCTTTGTTCTCACAAGCTCATTTGCCCACCCTCGAGTCCCGCGTGCTCTCTGTCGTAACCCGACTCTTCCCCAACGCATATACCGTATGCGCCTTACCAAGTACATTGTCGTCACCATCTTCGTCATCCATCTCGTCCAAGTCCACCACCGACTTTGCCTCCGACGTATCTGTAACTCGGACTCCTCCTCGGACCTTTGAACTTAACACTAGCATAAGCTTTCCTTTTTTTGTTGATGTACTATCGTCCAAACCCTACCCCGCTATCAAACTGTCGCAATTACAGATTCCCCAACCCACCGCACGACCCACCGCCACCACCTGGAGTGACACAGCCAAGGTCTTCTATAATAAACACCCAACAGACGCATCCAAATTCCAATACTCCTTGTGGCTATATGACGAACAATTACAAACATGGGGCTGGCATAAACTCGACGACCAAATCGAAGCCCGCGACACCTTCAAACAGAACGTCCCAAACTATCGAAACATCTTCCCATACACCAAAACACCACCACCGCCCCCGATGACTACCACTGCTAAAGAAATTAACCTCGCCAAACCAAACGAGTTTGATGGTACTAGAGAATATGCCTGCCAATTCCTCTCCAGCTGCGAAACTTACCTCCAAGTCAACAAACATATCTACGACACCAACGAACTCAAAATTAATTTTGTTCTCTCCTTTATGCAAACACGCACAGCCGAGGACTGGGCTATAAATCGCAAATCCCTTGCATCCGCATACAACATTGACGCCAAAGGCAACAAACTCTCCACCATCGTGGGATATGGGACCTGGGATGATTTCATTAAAGACTTCAAATCCACCTTCATCACCACAGACAACACCAACGAAGCCCAACAAGCCCTAATTAAACTCAAACAAACAGGCACGGCCGACGATTTCAACAACCAATTCCAATCCCTCGCCACGCGCTCCGGCATTACCAGCCCCAAAGCACTTATCGCCCTCTACCAGGCAGGGCTCACACCTGCACTCCTCAAAACTATCTATAACCGCGACACCATGCCCGCCACCATTAACGACTGGTACAAAGCAGCCTCCCACAGTGACAACATCTACCGATGCCTTAGAGCCATCCAAGGACCCCCCCCAGCTACCCAACAGATCAATCGATTCCGAAAATTCACCAACACCAACTCTCGCCCCAACAGTTACAATACCCCCAGCACACCATCTAACACCAGCCGCCCGCTGCGACTCACCCCCGAAGAACATGACAAATGCTTCAAAGAAGGAAGATGCCTCGCCTGCCACGAAAAAGGACACAACTCTTGCGACTGCACCAAATTCCCAACCAGCAACACACACACTATCCGCACCACCGAGCAAACCATACCCGAAGAAACCCCCATCCCAATCGAAGAACATAAAAACCCCACCCCCAATGATGTCGCACTACAAATTCGTCAACTTATAAACTCCCTAAAAGATGAAGAAAAGGAGGAATTATTTAATACCATGGATAAACAGGATTTTTAAAGCGGAAGCCCAGACAGACACTGAGTCTTCCCATACATGTATCACCCATTGTACTCTCCGATGCTTCTTTACCCACAATGAAGATCCCTATTACAATGATCGTACATAACCAAAACGTCTCCACCAATGCACTCATCGACTCCGGGGCTGAAGGAAAGTTTATAGACGCAAAATTCGTCATTAAATATTGCATTCCCACCAAACTCCTTCAACAACCTATCCTAGTCCAAAATGTCGACGGAACACCAAATCAACATGGCACTATTACCCGATACACCTGGAGGTTAATCAAGATCAGCGGACGATCCATCACTACTACCTTCCTTGTCACTTCTCTCGGCAAAGAAGATGTAATTCTAGGACTTCCATGGCTAAAACACCATAATCCCGCAATCAACTGGGCTGCCGGCACGATTTCCATTAACAAAATCACCACAGCCACCACCCTAGCCAGGGAACATGTCAAACCTACTCTAGCACTTGAAAGCATGATTCCACCCCACTACCATAACTATCTCCACATCTTTCAAAAAAAAGCTGCAGAACGATTCCCCATCGCCTGACCATATGACCACGCCATTGATCTTAAACCTGACTTCATCCCTTGCGACTGTAAACTCTACCCATTATCCCCAAAGGAACAACTCGCACTAGACCAATTCCTCGAAGACAACCTATGCAAGGGATACATATGACCGTCCAAATCTCCTATGGCATCCCCATTTTTCTTTGTTGGCAAGAAAGACAACGAACTACGTGCATGCCAGGACTATCGGGCACTCAATGAAGGAACTATCAAAAACGCGTACCCACTCCCACTAATCAGTGAACTCATGGACAAACTCAAAGGCGCACAATACTTCACCAAACTTGATCTGAGATCCGGATATAATAACATTCGTATCAAAAATGGAGACCAATGGAAAGCTGCTTTCAAAACCCCGAGAGGATTATTCGAACCAACCGTCATGTTCTTTGGACTCTGCAACTCCCCCGCAACCTTCCAAGCATTCATGGACGACACATTTCGCATCGTGATCCTTGAAGACAAAGTCCTAATCTACATGGACAATATCTTCATCTTTGCTAGTACCCTCCAAGAACTTCACAGAAAAACCTTGCAAGTCCTCGACATATGTGACAAAAACGACCTCTATTGTAAACCCGAGAAATGCCTCTTTGCGGTCCAAGAAGCCGAATTTCTTGGCATGATCATCACCCCAAATAATATCCACATGGACCCAATCAAACTCGCAGGAATATCCGAATGGCCTACTCCCAAAACAGTCAAACAACTTCGCAGCTTTATGGGATTCTGTAACTACTATTGACGATTTATCCCTAACTTCTCACAAACTGTATATCCACTTAACGAACTAACGCGCACAAACGAGCCGTGGACATGGACACCAGAACGCAACTCGGCCTTCCTAAAACTCAAGACTCTCTTCCTAGACAAACCGGCACTACTCATCCCAGACCCGTCCAAACCGTTCATCCTAGAAACTGACGCGTCAAAAGTCGCTACCGGCGCTGTCCTGTATCAAGCAAACTCAAACGGCGACCTTCAACCATGTGGTTTTATCTCACAAACCCTCGGCCCCGCCCAACAACGTTACAAAGTCTACGACTGCAAACTTCTCAGTATCATTCGAGGGCTTGAAGCCTGGTGCCACTATCTACTTGGAAACCCCCATACCACCATTATTTGGTGCGATCACAAAAACCTCTCCTACTTCCACTCAGACCGACACCTATCACCCCAACAATCACAATGGAACCTATACCTGTCCCAATTCGACTACTCTATTATGCACCGACCCGGCACATCCATACCAGGAGCCGACGCTCTCTCTCGACACGTAGATCACGGCGAAGAACCCAATGAGGAACGCACCATGTTACCCGAAACACTATTTATCGGGAAAATCAACGTTGACCTCTACACTCGCATACAAGCTGCCCAAGAAACCGACAGCTTCGCCGCCACTATCCGAAATGCTAAACTTCTCAAAATCCCATCACCCTTCCGATTTTCTCTCGACAACTGGACCACTGACTCCGGCCTCCTCCATTACCAGAAATGTGTCTACGTTCCAGACCAAACCACTATCAAACGCGAAATTTTACAAATGTTCCATGACCTCCCATCGTTTGGACATCCCGGACTTTTCAAAACTGCGCAACTCGTCCGCCAACATTACTGGTGGCCCGGTCTTACTGTATTCATAAAAAACTACATTTGCGGATGCGCCCTATGTCAACAAATGAAAATAAACACTCACCCAACAAAACCACCACTACTACCCATACCTGCCGATCCCATGATGCTACCCTTCCAATCAGTATCAATGGACTTCATAACCGACCTCCCACTGTCCAACCACTATGATTCCATCATGGTTGTCATTGATCACAACTCATCTAAAGGAATCATCCTCATACCATGCACAAAAACCCTCGATGCGCTCGGCATGGCCAAACTCTATCACGACAATGTCTACAAACACTTCGGATTACCTAAGCGTATCATTTCCGACCGAGGACCCCAATTTGCCTCACAAGTCTTCCAAACCCTCTGCACATGTCTAGGCATCAAATCAAAGCTGTCCACCGCTTACCACCCTCAAACGGATGGCCAAACCGAGCGAACGAATCAAGAAGTAGAAGCCTATCTCTGTATCTACTGCGGAACATCGCCACATTCCTGGGCTGACTCACTTACCAACCTCGAATTCTCACACAACATCCAAACTCATTCAGTTACCAAAACATCGCCGTTCAACATCATCCTCAGATATGACCCAATACTGATACCACTGGTCATAGAAGACACCGATATACCTTCCCTCGCCCTTCACCTGAGACTCCTGTCCTCAATACAGAAGGAAGCCCTCGCAGCACATGATCTAGCCCACGCCCATATGGTGTGATATGGCTCCCATGGGTTCCAACCATTCAAGCTCGGAGATAACGTATGGCTAGAAGCCACAAATCTCCACTTCCCTAATAGATCCCACAAACTAGCCCCTAAACGAGAAGGCCCTTTCCCCATCATCCAAGTACTATCCCCCCTCAATTACCACCTCAAACTCCCACCGGCATGGAAAATACACCCTGTATTCCATGCCTCCCTTCTATCCGCTTACACAGAAACCGACATTCACGGACCACCATTCACTCAACCACCTCCTGACCAAATCGAAGGCCACCAAGAATTCGAAATCGAAGCCATAGTGTTACATTTTTCCTTGCACTCTCCACCGACTCCTAACCCCATATGCTTCTAGTACGTTCCATACCCCGTTGTGCTTACTGATCATGTACCATGCTCAGTCATTCCCTTCCGTGCGCTTCCACCATGTTCTACTAACTCATCACCCATATCACATTCCATTCCCTTCTCCTATATTCCATAGGTCTATATAAGCTGTACCTCGTCGAGCATATAGCCTTAAGCTTATGCTCTTTGTTCTTACAAGCTCATTCGCCCACACTCGAGTCCTGCGTGCCCTCCGTCATAACCCAACCCAATATCGGCACGCCTATCGTATGTGTCTCACCAAGTACATCGTCATCACTATCTTCATCACACACCTCGTCGCAACTCATCATAGACTTCATCTACGACGTATCCGCAACCTGGATGGCTCGCCAATCCTTTGATCTTAACACATAGTCTCCCACAAGGGGAACAGAAACCAACGCCGATTTCTGGTCAAGTGGACCGGATACCCATCCTCTGAAAACCAATGGTTATCCAAACCTGAACTATCACATGCCACAAAGATCCTCAAAACTTATAAAACCACAAAAAATCTGTAGCCCAATCCTTCAGCAAAAAAAACACTCTCATGCCAACACCACCACCCAAATGCCCATCCCACCAACACGCTCAAACGCAGACCTCGCCGCTCGACCATCCATCTACATCAACTCCAACCACCACCTCTGGTATCTGTTAAGTAATTGATGCAATTCCATCATTACGTACACAGAGAAAGGTTAGTGTCAGGAGATAGAAGACGAAAACC